>CAJVCO010000432.1:0-17349 GCA_910595825.1 Philhelius pedissequus | reverse complement strand
CTGTCAGTCTGTCAGTCTGTCAGTCTGTCAGTCTGTCAGTCTGTCAGTCTGTCAGTCTGTCAGTCTGTCAGTCTGTCAGTCTGTCAGTCTGTCAGTCTGTCAGTCTGTCAGTCTGTCAGTCTGTCAGTCTGTCAGTCTGTCAGTCTGTCAGTCTGTCAGTCTGTCAGTCTGTCAGTCTGTCAGTCTGTCTGTCAGTCTGTCAGTCTGTCAGTCTGTCAGTCTGTCAGTCTGTCGTCTGTCAGTCTGTCAGTCTGTCAGTCTGTCAGTCTGTCAGTCTGTCAGTCTGTCAGTCTGTCAGTCTGTCAGTCTGTCAGTCTGTCAGTCTGTCAGTCTGTCAGTCTGTCAGTCTGTCAGTCTGGTCAGTCTGTCAGTCTGTCAGTCTGTCAGTCTGTCAGTCTGTCAGTCTGTCAGTCTGTCAGTCTGTCAGTCTGTCAGTCTGTCAGTCTGTCAGTCTGTCAGTCTGTCAGTCTGTCAGTCTGTCAGTCTGTCAGTCTGTCAGTCTGTCAGTCTGTCAGTCTGTCAGTCTGTCAGTCTGTCAGTCTGTCAGTCTGTCAGTCTGTCAGTCTGTCAGTCTGTCAGTCTGTCAGTCTGTCAGTCTGTCAGTCTGTCAGTCTGTCAGTCTGTCAGTCTGTCAGTCTGTCAGTCTGTCAGTCTGTCAGTCTGTCAGTCTGTCAGTCTGTCAGTCTGTCAGTCTGTCAGTCTGTCAGTCTGTCAGTCTGTCAGTCTGTCAGTCTGTCAGTCTGTCAGTCTGTCAGTCTGTCAGTCTGTCAGTCTGTCAGTCTGTCAGTCTGTCAGTCTGTCAGTCTGTCAGTCTGTCAGTCTGTCAGTCTGTCAGTCTGTCAGTCTGTCAGTCTGTCAGTCTGTCAGTCTGTCAGTCTGTCAGTCTGTCAGTCTGTCAGTCTGTCAGTCTGTCAGTCTGTCAGTCTGTCAGTCTGTCAGTCTGTCAGTCTGTCAGTCTGTCAGTCTGTCAGTCTGTCAGTCTGTCAGTCTGTCAGTCTGTCAGTCTGTCAGTCTGTCAGTCTGTCAGTCTGTCAGTCTGTCAGTCTGTCAGTCTGTCAGTCTGTCAGTCTGTCAGTCTGTCAGTCTGTCAGTCTGTCAGTCTGTCAGTCTGTCAGTCTGTCAGTCTGTCAGTCTGTCAGTCTGTCAGTCTGTCAGTCTGTCAGTCTGTCAGTCTGTCAGTCTGTCAGTCTGTCAGTCTGTCAGTCTGTCAGTCTGTCAGTCTGTCAGTCTGTCAGTCTGTCAGTCTGTCAGTCTGTCAGTCTGTCAGTCTGTCAGTCTGTCAGTCTGTCAGTCTGTCAGTCTGTCAGTCTGTCAGTCTGTCAGTCTGTCAGTCTGTCAGTCTGTCAGTCTGTCAGTTGTCAGTCTCTGTCTGTCTGTCAGTCTGTCAGTCTGTCAGTCTGTCAGTCTGTCAGTCTGTCAGTCTGTCAGTCTGTCAGTCTGTCAGTCTGTCAGTCTGTCAGTCTGTCAGTCTGTCAGTCTGTCAGTCTGTCAGTCTGTCAGTCTGTCAGTCTGTCAGTCTGTCAGTCTGTCAGTCTGTCAGTCTGTCAGTCTGTCAGTCTGTCAGTCTGTCAGTCTGTCAGTCTGTCAGTCTGTCAGTCTGTCAGTCTGTCAGTCTGTCAGTCTGTCAGTCTGTCAGTCTGTCAGTCTGTCAGGCTGTCAGTCTGTCAGTCTGTCAGTCTGTCAGTCTGTCAGTCTGTCAGTCTGTCAGTCTGTCAGTCTGTCAGTCTGTCAGTCTGTCAGTCTGTCAGTCTGTCAGTCTGTCAGTCTGTCAGTCTGTCAGTCTGTCAGTCTGTCAGTCTGTCAGTCTGTCAGTCTGTCAGTCTGTCAGTCTGTCAGTCTGTCAGTCTGTCAGTCTGTCAGTCTGTCAGTCTGTCAGTCTGTCAGTCTGTCAGTCTGTCAGGTCTGTCAGTCTGTCAGTCTGTCAGTCTGTCAGTCTGTCAGTCTGTCAGTCTGTCAGTCTGTCAGTCTGTCAGTCTGTCAGTCTGTCAGTCTGTCAGTCTGTCAGTCTGTCAGTCTGTCAGTCTGTCAGTCTGTCAGTCTGTCAGTCTGTCAGTCTGTCAGTCTGTCAGTCTGTCAGTCTGTCAGTCTGTCAGTCTGTCAGTCTGTCAGTCTGTCAGTCTGTCAGTCTGTCAGTCTTCAGTCTGTCAGTTGTCAGTCTGTCAGTCTGTCAGTCTGTCAGTCTGTCAGTCTGTCAGTCTGTCAGTCTGTCAGTCTGTCAGTCTGTCAGTCTGTCAGTCTGTCAGTCTGTCAGTCTGTCAGTCTGTCAGTCTGTCAGTCTGTCAGTCTGTCAGTCTGTCAGTCTGTCAGTCTGTCAGTCTGTCAGTCTGTCAGTCTGTCAGTCTGTCAGTCTGTCAGTCTGTCAGTCTGTCAGTCAGTCTGTCAGTCTGTCAGTCTGTCAGTCTGTCAGTCTGTCAGTCTGTCAGTCTGTCAGTCTGTCAGTCTGTCAGTCTGTCAGTCTGTCAGTCTGTCAGTCTGTCAGTCTGTCAGTCTGTCAGTCTGTCAGTCTGTCAGTCTGTCAGTCTGTCAGTCTGTCAGTCTGTCAGTCTGTCAGTCTGTCAGTCTGTCAGTCTGTCAGTCTGTCAGTCTGTCAGTCTGTCAGTCTGTCAGTCTGTCAGTCTGTCAGTCTGTCAGTCTGTCAGTCTGTCAGTCTGTCAGTCTGTCAGTCTGTCAGTCTGTCAGTCTGTCAGTCTGTCAGTCTGTCAGTCTGTCAGTCTGTCAGTCTGTCAGTCTGTCAGTCTGTCAGTCTGTCAGTCTGTCAGTCTGTCAGTCTGTCAGTCTGTCAGTCTGTCAGTCTGTCAGTCTGTCAGTCTGTCAGTCTGTCAGTCTGTCAGTCTGTCAGTCTGTCAGTCTGTCAGTCGTCAGTCTGTCAGTCTGTCAGTCTGTCAGTCTGTCAGTCTGTCAGTCTGTCAGTCTGTCAGTCTGTCAGTCTGTCAGTCTGTCAGTCTGTCAGTCTGTCAGTCTGTCAGTCTGTCAGTCTGTCAGTCTGTCAGTCTGTCAGTCTGTCAGTCTGTCAGTCTGTCAGTCTGTCAGTCTGTCAGTCTGTCAGTCTGTCAGTCTGTCAGTCTGTCAGTCTGTCAGTCTGTCAGTCTGTCAGTCTGTCAGTCTGTCAGTCTGTCAGTCTGTCAGTCTGTCAGTCTGTCAGTCTGTCAGTCTGTCAGTCTGTCAGTCTGTCAGTCTGTCAGTCTGTCAGTCTGTCAGTCTGTCAGTCTGTCAGTCTGTCAGTCTGTCAGTCTGTCAGTCTGTCAGTCTGTCAGTCTGTCAGTCTGTCAGTCTGTCAGTCTGTCAGTCTGTCAGTCTGTCAGTCTGTCAGTCTGTCAGTCTGTCAGTCTGTCAGTCTGTCAGTCTGTCAGTCTGTCAGTCTGTCAGTCTGTCAGTCTGTCAGTCTGTCAGTCTGTCAGTCTGTCAGTCTGTCAGTCTGTCAGTCTGTCAGTCTGTCAGTCTGTCAGTCTGTCAGTCTGTCAGTCTGTCAGTCTGTCAGTCTGTCAGTCTGTCAGTCTGTCAGTCTGTCAGTCTGTCAGTCTGTCAGTCTGTCAGTCTGTCAGTCTGTCAGTCTGTCAGTCTGTCAGTCTGTCAGTCTGTCAGTCTGTCAGTCTGTCAGTCTGTCAGTCTGTCAGTCTGTCAGTCTGTCAGTCTGTCAGTCTGTCAGTCTGTCAGTCTGTCAGTCTGTCAGTCTGTCAGTCTGTCAGTCTGTCAGTCTGTCAGTCTGTCAGTCTGTCAGTCGTCTGTCAGTCTGTCAGTCTGTCAGTCTGTCAGTCTGTCAGTCTGTCAGTCTGTCAGTCTGTCAGTCTGTCAGTCTGTCAGTCTGTCAGTCTGTCAGTCTGTCAGTCTGTCAGTCTGTCAGTCTGTCAGTCTGTCAGTCTGTCAGTCTGTCAGTCTGTCAGTGTCAGTCTGTCAGTCTGTCAGTCTGTCAGTCTGTCAGTCTGTCAGTCTGTCAGTCTGTCAGTCTGTCAGTCTGTCAGTCTGTCAGTCTGTCAGTCTGTCAGTCTGTCAGTCTGTCAGTCTGTCAGTCTGTCAGTCTGTCAGTCTGTCAGTCTGTCAGTCTGTCAGTCTGTCAGTCTGTCAGTCTGTCAGTCTGTCAGTCTGTCAGTCTGTCAGTCTGTCAGTCTGTCAGTCTGTCAGTCTGTCAGTCTGTCAGTCTGTCAGTCTGTCAGTCTGTCAGTCTGTCAGTCTGTCAGTCTGTCAGTCTGTCCTGTCAGTCTGTCAGTCAGTCTGTCAGTCTGTCAGTCTGTCAGTCTGTCAGTCTGTCAGTCTGTCAGTCTGTCAGTCTGTCAGTCTGTCAGTCTGTCAGTCTGTCAGTCTGTCAGTCTGTCAGTCTGTCAGTCTGTCAGTCTGTCAGTCTGTCAGTCTGTCAGTCTGTCAGTCTGTCAGTCTGTCAGTCTGTCAGTCTGTCAGTCTGTCAGTCTGTCAGTCTGTCAGTCTGTCAGTCTGTCAGTCTGTCAGTCTGTCAGTCTGTCAGTCTGTCAGTCTGTCAGTCTGTCAGTCTGTCAGTCTGTCAGTCTGTCAGTCTGTCAGTCTGTCAGTCTGTCAGTCTGTCAGTCTGTCAGTCTGTCAGTCTGTCAGTCTGTCAGTCTGTCAGTCTGTCAGTCTGTCAGTCTGTCAGTCTTCTGTCAGTCTGTCAGTCTGTCAGTCTGTCAGTCTGTCAGTCTGTCAGTCTGTCAGTCTGTCAGTCTGTCAGTCTGTCAGTCTGTCAGTCTGTCAGTCTGTCAGTCTGTCAGTCTGTCAGTCTGTCAGTCTGTCAGTCTGTCAGTCTGTCAGTCTGTCAGTCTGTCAGTCTGTCAGTCTGTCAGTCTGTCATCTTCAGTCTGTCAGTCTGTCAGTCTGTCAGTCTGTCAGTCTGTCAGTCTGTCAGTCTGTCAGTCTGTCAGTCTGTCAGTCTGTCAGTCTGTCAGTCTGTCAGTCTGTCAGTCTGTCAGTCTGTCAGTCTGTCAGTCTGTCAGTCTGTCAGTCTGTCAGTCTGTCAGTCTGTCAGTCTGTCAGTCTGTCAGTCTGTCAGTCTGTCAGTCTGTCAGTCTGTCAGTCAGTCTGTCAGTCTGTCAGTCTGTCAGCAGTCTGTCAGTCTGTCAGTCTGTCAGTCTGTCAGTCTGTCAGTCTGTCAGTCTGTCAGTCTGTCAGTCTGTCAGTCTGTCAGTCTGTCAGTCTGTCAGTCTGTCAGTCTGTCAGTCTGTCAGTCTGTCAGTCTGTCAGTCTGTCAGTCTGTCAGTCTGTCAGGTCTGTCAGTCTGTCAGAGTCTGTCAGTCTGTCAGTCTGTCAGTCTGTCAGTCTGTCAGTCTGTCAGTCTGTCAGTCTGTCAGTCTGTCAGTCTGTCAGTCTGTCAGTCTGTCAGTCTGTCAGTCTGTCAGTCTGTCAGTCTGTCAGTCTGTCAGTCTGTCAGTCTGTCGAGTCTGTCAGTCTGTCAGTCTGTCAGTCTGTCAGTCTGTCAGTCTGTCAGTCTGTCAGTCTGTCAGTCTGTCAGTCTGTCAGTCTGTCAGTCTGTCAGTCTGTCAGTCTGTCAGTCTGTCAGTCTGTCAGTCTGTCAGTCTGTCAGTCTGTCAGTCTGTCAGTCTGTCAGTCTGTCAGTCTGTCAGTCTGTCAGTCTGTCAGTCTGTCAGTCTGTCAGTCTGTCAGTCTGTCAGTCTGTCAGTCTGTCAGTCTGTCAGTCTGTCAGTCTGTCAGTCTGTCAGTCTGTCAGTCTGTCAGTCTGTCAGTCTGTCAGTCTGTCAGTCTGTCAGTCTGTCAGTCTGTCAGTCTGTCAGTCTGTCAGTCTGTCAGTCTGTCAGTCTGTCAGTCTGTCAGTCTGTCAGTCTGTCAGTCTGTCAGTCTGTCAGTCTGTCAGTCTGTCAGTCTGTCAGTCTGTCAGTCTGTCAGTCTGTCAGTCTGTCAGTCTGTCAGTCTGTCAGTCTGTCAGTCTGTCAGTCTGTCAGTCTGTCAGTCTGTCAGTCTGTCAGTCTGTCAGTCTGTCAGTCTGTCAGTCTGTCAGTCTGTCAGTCTGTCAGTCTGTCAGTCTGTCAGTCTGTCAGTCTGTCAGTCTGTCAGTCTGTCAGTCTGTCAGTCTGTCAGTCTGTCAGTCTGTCAGTCTGTCAGTCTGTCAGTCTGTCAGTCTGGTCAGTCTGTCAGTCTGTCAGTCTGTCAGTCTGTCAGTCTGTCAGTCTGTCAGTCTGTCAGTCTGTCAGTCTGTCAGTCAGTCTGTCAGTCTGTCAGTCTGTCAGTCTGTCAGTCTGTCAGTCTGTCAGTCTGTCAGTCTGTCAGTCTGTCAGTCTGTCAGTCTGTCAGTCTGTCAGTCTGTCAGTCTGTCAGTCTGTCAGTCTGTCAGTCTAGTGTCAGTCTGTCAGTCTGTCAGTCTGTCAGTCTGTCAGTCTGTCAGTCTGTCAGTCTGTCAGTCTGTCAGTCTGTCAGTCTGTCAGTCTGTCAGTCTGTCAGTCTGTCAGTCTGTCAGTCTGTCAGTCTGTCAGTCTGTCAGTCTGTCAGTCTGTCAGTCTGTCAGTCTGTCAGTCTGTCAGTCTGTCAGTCTGTCAGTCTGTCAGTCTGTCAGTCTGTCAGTCTGTCAGTCTGTCAGTCTGTCAGTCTCAGTCTGTCAGTCTGTCAGTCTGTCAGTCTGTCAGTCTGTCAGTCTGTCAGTCTGTCAGTCTGTCAGTCTGTCAGTCTGTCAGTCTGTCAGTCTGTCAGTCTGTCAGTCTGTCTGTCAGTCTGTCAGTCTGTCAGTCTGTCAGTCTGTCAGTCTGTCAGTCTGTCAGTCTGTCAGTCTGTCAGTCTGTCAGTCTGTCAGTCTGTCAGTCTGTCAGTCTGTCAGTCTGTCATCTGTCAGTCTGTCAGTCTGTCAGTCTGTCAGTCTGTCAGTCTGTCAGTCTGTCAGTCTGTCAGTCAGTCTGTCAGTCTGTCAGTCTGTCAGTCTGGTCAGTCTGTCAGTCTGTCAGTCTGTCAGTCTGTCAGTCTGTCAGTCTGTCAGTCTGTCAGTCTGTCAGTCTGTCAGTCTGTCAGTCTGTCAGTCTGTCAGTCTGTCAGTCTGTCAGTCTGTCAGTCTGTCAGTCTGTCAGTCTGTCAGTCTGTCAGTCTGTCAGTCTGTCAGTCTGTCAGTCTGTCAGTCTGTCAGTCTGTCAGTCTGTCAGTCTGTCAGTCTGTCAGTCTGTCAGTCTGTCGTCAGTCTGTCAGTCTGTCAGTCTGTCAGTCTGTCAGTCTGTCAGTCTGTCAGTCTGTCAGTCTGTCAGTCTGTCAGTGTCAGTCTGTCAGTCTGTCAGTCTGTCAGTCTGTCAGTCTGTCAGTCTGTCAGTCTGTCAGTCTGTCAGTCTGTCAGTCTGTCAGTCTGTCAGTCTGTCAGTCTGTCAGTCTGTCAGTCTGTCAGTCTGTCAGTCTGTCAGTCTGTCAGTCTGTCAGTCTGTCAGTCTGTCAGTCTGTCAGTCTGTCAGTCTGTCAGTCTGTCAGTCTCTGTCAGTCTGTCAGTCTGTCAGTCTGTCAGTCTGTCAGTCTGTCAGTCTGTCAGTCTGTCAGTCTGTCAGTCTGTCAGTCTGTCAGTCTGTCAGTCTGTCAGTCTGTCAGTCTGTCAGTCTGTCAGTCTGTCAGTCTGTCAGTCTGTCAGTCTGTCAGTCTGTCAGTCTGTCAGTCTGTCAGTCTGTCAGTCTGTCAGTCTGTCAGTCTGTCAGTCTGTCAGTCTGTCAGTCTGTCAGTCTGTCAGTCTGTCAGTCTGTCAGTCTGTCAGTCTGTCAGTCTGTCAGTCTGTCAGTCTGTCAGTCTGTCAGTCTGTCAGTCTGTCAGTCTGTCAGTCTGTCAGTCAGTCTGTCAGTCTGTCAGTCTGTCAGTCTGTCAGGTCTGTCAGTCTGTCAGTCTGTCAGTCTGTCAGTCTGTCAGTCCTGTCAGTCTGTCAGTCTGTCAGTCTGTCAGTCTGTCAGTCTGTCAGTCTGTCAGTCTGTCAGTCTGTCAGTCTGTCAGTCTGTCAGTCTGTCAGTCTGTCAGTCTGTCAGTCTGTCAGTCTGTCAGTCTGTCAGTCTGTCAGTCTGTCAGTCTGTCAGTCTGTCAGTCTGTCAGTCTGTCAGTCTGTCAGTCTGTCAGTCTGTCAGTCTGTCAGTCTGTCAGTCTGTCAGTCTGTCAGTCTGTCAGTCTGTCAGTCTGTCAGTCTGTCAGTCTGTCAGTCTGTCAGTCTGTCAGTCTGTCAGTCTGTCAGTCTGTCAGTCTGTCAGTCTGTCAGTGTCTGTCAGTCTGTCAGTCGTCAGTCTGTCAGTCTGTCAGTCTGTCAGTCTGTCAGTCTGTCAGTCTGTCAGTCTGTCAGTCTGTCAGTCTGTCAGTCTGTCAGTCTGTCAGTCTGTCAGTCTGTCAGTCTGTCAGTCTGTCAGTCAGTCTGTCAGTCTGTCAGTCTGTCAGTCTGTCAGTCTGTCAGTCTGTCAGTCTGTCAGTCTGTCAGTCTGTCAGTCTGTCAGTCTGTCAGTCTGTCAGTCTGTCAGTCTGTCAGTCTGTCAGTCTGTCAGTTCAGTCTGTCTGTCAGTCTGTCAGTCTGTCAGTCTGTCAGTCTGTCAGTCTGTCAGTCTGTCAGTCTGTCAGTCTGTCAGTCTGTCAGTCTGTCAGTCTGTCAGTCTGTCAGTCTGTCAGTCTGTCAGTCTGTCAGTCAGTCTGTCAGTCTGTCAGTCTGTCAGTCAATCTCTCAGTATGTCAGTCTGTCAGTCTGTCAGTCTGTCAGTCTGTCAGTCAGTCTGTCAGTCTGTCAGTCTGTCAGTCTGTCAGTCTGTCAGTCTGTCAGTCTGTCAGTCTGTCAGTCTGTCAGTCTGTCAGTCTGTCAGTCTGTCAGTCTGTCAGTCTGTCAGTCTGTCAGTCTGTCAGTCTGTCAGTCTGTCAGTCTGTCAGTCTGTCAGTCTGTCAGTCTGTCAGTCTGTCAGTCTGTCAGTCTGTCAGTCTGTCAGTCTGTCAGTCTGTCAGTCTGTCAGTCTTCAGTCTGTCAGTCTGTCAGTCTGTCAGTCTGTCAGTCTGTCAGTCTGTCAGTCTGTCAGTCTGTCAGTCTGTCAGTCTGTCAGTCTGTCAGTCTGTCAGTCTGTCAGTCTGTCAGTCTGTCAGTCTGTCAGTCTGTCAGTCTGTCAGTCTGTCAGTCTGTCAGTCTGTCAGTCTGTCAGTCTGTCAGTCTGTCAGTCTGTCAGTCTGTCAGTCTGTCAGTCTGTCAGTCTGTCAGTCTGTCAGTCTGTCAGTCTGTCAGTCTGTCAGTCTGTCAGTCTGTCAGTCTGTCAGTCTGTCAGTCTGTCAGTCTGTCAGTCTGTCAGTCTGTCAGTCTGTCAGTCTGTCAGTCTGTCAGTCTGTCAGTCTGTCAGTCTGTCAGTCTTCAGTCTGTCAGTCTGTCAGTCTGTCAGTCTTCAGTCTGTCAGTCTGTCAGTCTGTCAGTCTGTCAGTCTGTCAGTCTGTCAGTCTGTCAGTCTGTCAGTCTGTCAGTCTGTCAGTCTGTCAGTCTGTCAGTCTGTCAGTCTGTCAGCTGTCAGTCTGTCAGTCTGTCAGTCTGTCAGTCTGTCAGTCTGTCAGTCTGTCTCAGTCTGTCAGTCTGTCAGTCTGTCAGTCTGTCAGTCTGTCAGTCTGTCAGTCTGTCAGTCTGTCAGTCTGTCAGTCTGTCAGTCTGTCAGTCTGTCAGTCTGTCAGTCTGTCAGTCTGTCAGTCTGTCAGTCTGTCAGTCTGTCAGTCTGTCAGTCTGTCAGTCTGTCAGTCTGTCAGTCTGTCAGTCTGTCAGTCTGTCAGTCTGTCAGTCTGTCAGTCTGTCAGTCTGTCAGTCTGTCAGCTGTCAGTTGTCAGTCTGTCAGTCTGTCAGTCTGTCAGTCTGTCAGTCTGTCAGTCTGTCAGTCTGTCAGTCTGTCAGTCTGTCAGTCTGTCAGTCTGTCAGGTCTGTCAGTCTGTCAGTCTGTCAGTCTGTCAGTCTGTCAGTCTGTCAGTCTGTCAGTCTGTCAGTCTGTCAGTCTGTCAGTCTGTCAGTCTGTCAGTCTGTCAGTCTGTCAGTCTGTCAGTCTGTCAGTCTGTCAGTCTGTCAGTCTGTCAGTCTGTCAGTCTGTCAGTCTGTCAGTCTGTCAGTCTGTCAGTCTGTCAGTCTGTCAGTCTGTCAGTCTGTCAGTCTGTCAGTCTGTCAGTCTGTCAGTCCTGTCAGTCTGTCAGTCTGTCAGTCTGTCAGTCTGTCAGTCTGTCAGTCTGTCAGTCTGTCAGTCTGTCCAGTCTGTCAGTCTGTCAGTCTGTCAGTCTGTCAGTCTGTCAGTCTGTCAGTCTGTCAGTCTGTCAGTCTGTCAGTCTGTCAGTCTGTCAGTCTGTCAGTCTGTCAGTCTGTCAGTCTGTCAGTCTGTCAGTCTGTCAGTCTGTCAGTCTGTCAGTCTGTCAGTCTGTCAGTCTGTCAGTCTGTCAGTCTGTCAGTCTGTCAGTCTGTCAGTCTGTCAGTCTGTCAGTCTGTCAGTCTGTCAGTCTGTCAGTCTGTCAGTCTGTCAGTCTGTCAGTCTGTCAGTCTGTCAGTCTGTCAGTCTGTCAGTCTGTCAGTCTGTCAGTCTGTCAGTCTGTCAGTCTGTCAGTCTGTCAGTCTGTCAGTCTGTCAGTCTGTCAGTCTGTCAGTCTGTCAGTCTGTCAGTCTGTCAGTCTGTCAGTCTGTCAGTCTGTCAGTCTGTCAGTCTGTCAGTCTGTCAGTCTGTCAGTCTGTCAGTCTGTCAGTCTGTCAGTCTGTCAGTCTGTCAGTCTGTCATCAGTCTGTCAGTCTGTCAGTCTGTCAGTCTGTCAGTCTGTCAGTCTGTCAGTCTGTCAGTCTGTCAGTCTGTCAGTCTGTCAGTCTGTCAGTCTGTCAGTCTGTCAGTCTGTCAGTCTGTCAGTCTGTCAGTCTGTCAGTCTGTCAGTCTGTCAGTCTGTCAGTCTGTCAGTCTGTCAGTCTGTCAGTCTGTCAGTCTGTCAGTCTGTCAGTCGTCTGTCAGTCTGTCAGTCTGTCAGTCTGTCAGTCTGTCAGTCTGTCAGTCTGTCAGTCTGTCAGTCTGTCAGTCTGTCAGTCTGTCAGTCTGTCAGTCTGTCAGTCTGTCAGTCTGTCAGTCTGTCAGTCTGTCAGTCTGTCAGTCTGTCAGTCTGTCAGTCTGTCAGTCTGTCAGTCTGTCAGTCTGTCAGTCTGTCAGTCTGTCAGTCTGTCAGTCTGTCAGTCTGTCAGTCTGTCAGTCTGTCAGTCTGTCAGTCTGTCAGTCTGCATCTCAGTCTGTCAGTCTGTCAGTCTGTCAGTCTGTCAGTCTGTCAGTCTGTCAGTCTGTCAGTCTGTCAGTCTGTCAGTCTGTCAGTCTGTCAGTCTGTCAGTCTGTCAGTCTGTCAGTCTGTCAGTCTGTCAGTCTGTCAGTCTGTCAGTCTGTCAGTCTGTCAGTCTGTCAGTCTGTCAGTCTGTCAGTCTGTCAGTCTGTCAGTCTGTCAGTCTGTCAGTCTGTCAGTCTGTCAGTCTGTCAGTCTGTCAGTCTGTCAGTCTGTCAGTCTGTCAGTCTGTCAGTCTGTCAGTCTGTCAGTCTGTCAGTCTGTCAGTCTGTCAGTCTGTCAGTCTGTCAGTCTGTCAGTCTGTCAGTCTGTCAGTCTGTCAGTCTCTGTCAGTCTGTCAGTCTGTCAGTCTGTCAGTCTGTCAGTCTGTCAGTCTGTCAGTCTGTCAGTCTGTCAGTCTGTCAGTCTGTCAGTCTGTCAGTCTGTCAGTCTGTCAGTCTGTCAGTCTGTCAGTCTGTCAGTCTGTCAGTCTGTCAGTCTGTCAGTCTGTCAGTCTGTCAGTCTGTCAGTCTGTCAGTCTGTCAGTCTGTCAGTCTGTCAGTCTGTCAGTCTGTCAGTCTGTCAGTCTGTCAGTCTGTCAGTCTGTCAGTCTGTCAGTCTGTCAGTCTGTCAGTCTGTCAGTCTGTCAGTCTGTCAGTCTGTCAGTCTGTCAGTCTGTCAGTCTGTCAGTCTGTCAGTCTGTCAGTCTGTCAGTCTGTCAGTCTGTCAGTCTGTCAGTCTGTCAGTCTGTCAGTCTGTCAGTCTGTCAGTCTGTCAGTCTGTCAGTCTGTCAGTCTGTCAGTCTGTCAGTCTGTCAGTCTGTCAGTCTGTCAGTCTGTCAGTCTGTCAGTCTGTCAGTCTGTCAGTCTGTCAGTCTGTCAGTCTGTCAGTCTGTCAGTCTGTCAGTCTGTCAGTCTGTCAGTCTGTCAGTCTGTCAGTCTGTCAGTCTGTCAGTCTGTCAGTCTGTCAGTCTGTCAGTCTGTCAGTCTGTCAGTCTGTCAGTCTGTCAGTCTGTCAGTCTGTCAGTCTGTCAGTCTGTCAGTCTGTCAGTCTGTCAGTCTGTCAGTCTGTCAGTCTGTCAGTCTGTCAGTCTGTCAGTCTGTCAGTCTGTCAGTCTGTCAGTCTGTCAGTCTGTCAGTCTGTCAGTCTGTCAGTCTGTCAGTCTGTCAGTCTGTCAGTCTGTCAGTCTGTCAGTCTGTCAGTCTGTCAGTCTGTCAGTCTGTCAGTCTGTCAGTCTGTCAGTCTGTCAGTCTGTCAGTCTGTCAGTCTGTCAGTCTGTCAGTCTGTCAGTCTGTCAGTCTGTCAGTCTGTCAGTCTGTCAGTCTGTCAGTCTGTCAGTCTGTCAGTCTGTCAGTCTGTCAGTCTGTCAGTCTGTCAGTCTGTCAGTCTGTCAGTCTGTCAGTCTGTCAGTCTGTCAGTCTGTCAGTCTGTCAGTCTGTCAGTCTGTCAGTCTGTCAGTCTGTCAGTCTGTCAGTCTGTCAGTCTGTCAGTCTGTCAGTCTGTCAGTCTGTCAGTCTGTCAGTCTGTCAGTCTGTCAGTCTGTCAGTCTGTCAGTCTGTCAGTCTGTCAGTCTGTCAGTCTGTCAGTCTGTCAGTCTGTCAGTCTGTCAGTCTGTCAGTCTGTCAGTCTGTCAGTCTGTCAGTCTGTCAGTCTGTCAGTCTGTCAGTCTGTCAGTCTGTCAGTCTGTCAGTCTGTCAGTCTGTCAGTCTGTCAGTCTGTCAGTCTGTCAGTCTGTCAGTCTGTCAGTCTGTCAGTCTGTCAGTCTGTCAGTCTGTCAGTCTGTCAGTCTGTCAGTCTGTCAGTCTTCAGTCTGTCAGTCTGTCAGTCTGTCAGTCTGTCAGTCTGTCAGTCTGTCAGTCTGTCAGTCTGTCAGTCTGTCAGTCTGTCAGTCTGTCAGTCTGTCAGTCTGTCAGTCTGTCAGTCTGTCAGTCTGTCAGTCTGTCAGTCTGTCAGTCTGTCAGTCTGTCAGTCTGTCAGTCTGTCAGTCTGTCAGTCTGTCAGTCTGTCAGTCTGTCAGTCTGTCAGTCTGTCAGTCTGTCAGTCTGTCAGTCTGTCAGTCTGTCAGTCTGTCAGTCTGTCAGTCTCAGTCTGTCAGTCTGTCAGTCTGTCAGTCTGTCAGTCTGTCAGTCTGTCAGTCTGTCAGTCTGTCAGTCTGTCAGTCTGTCAGTCTGTCAGTCTGTCAGTCTGTCAGTCTGTCTCAGTCTGTCAGTCTGTCAGTCTGTCAGTCTGTCAGTCTGTCAGTCTGTCAGTCTGGTCAGTCTGTCAGTCTGTCAGTCTGTCAGTCTGTCTGTCAGTCTGTCAGTCTGTCAGTCTGTCAGTCTGTCAGTCTGTCAGTCTGTCAGTCTGTCAGTCTGTCAGTCTGTCAGTCTGTCAGTCTGTCAGTCTGTCAGTCTGTCAGTCTGTCAGTCTGTCAGTCTGTCAGTCTGTCAGTCTGTCAGTCTGTCAGTCTGTCAGTCTGTCAGTCTGTCAGTCTGTCAGTCTGTCAGTCTGTCAGTCTGTCAGTCTGTCAGTCTGTCAGTCTGTCAGTCTGTCAGTCTGTCAGTCTGTCAGTCTGTCAGTCTGTCTGTCAGTCTGTCAGTCTGTCAGTCTGTCAGTCTGTCAGTCTGTCAGTCTGTCAGTCTGTCAGTCTGTCAGTCTGTCAGTCTGTCAGTCTGTCAGTCTGTCAGTCTGTCAGTCTGTCAGTCTGTCAGTCTGTCAGTCTGTCAGTCTGTCAGTCTGTCAGTCTGTCAGTCTGTCAGTCTGTCAGTCTGTCAGTCTGTCAGTCTGTCAGTCTGTCAGTCTGTCAGTCTGTCAGTCTGTCAGTCTGTCAGTCTGTCAGTCTGTCAGTCTGTCAGTCTGTCAGTCTGTCAGTCGTCTGTCATCTGTCAGTCTGTCAGTCTGTCAGTCTGTCAGTCTGTCAGTCTGTCAGTCTGTCAGTCTGTCAGTCTGTCAGTCTGTCAGTCTGTCAGTCTGTCTGTCAGTCTGTCAGTCTGTCAGTCTGTCAGTCTGTCAGTCTGTCAGTCTGTCAGTCTGTCAGTCTGTCAGTCTGTCAGTCTGTCAGTCTGTCAGTCTGTCAGTCTGTCAGTCTGTCATCTGTCAGTCTGTCAGTCTGTCAGTCTGTCAGTCTGTCAGTCTGTCAGTCTGTCAGTCTGTCAGTCTGTCAGTCTGTCAGTCTGTCAGTCTGTCAGTCTGTCAGTCTGTCAGTCTGTCAGTCTGTCAGTCTGTCAGTCTGTCAGTCTGTCAGTCTGTCAGTCTGTCAGTCTGTCAGTCTGTCAGTCTGTCAGTCTGTCAGTCTGTCAGTCTGTCAGTCTGTCAGTCTGTCAGTCTGTCAGTCTGTCAGTCTGTCAGTCTGTCAGTCTGTCAGTCTGTCAGTCTGTCAGTCTTCAGTCTGTCAGTCTGTCAGTCTGTCAGTCTGTCAGTCTGTCAGTCTGTCAGTCTGTCAGTCTGTCAGTCTGTCAGTCTGTCAGTCTGTCAGTCTGTCAGTCTGTCTGTCAGTCTGTCAGTCTGTCAGTCTGTCAGTCTGTCAGTCTGTCAGTCTGTCAGTCTGTCTGTCAGTCTGTCAGTCTCCTGTCAGTCTGTCAGTCTGTCAGTCTGTCAGTCTGTCAGTCTGTAGTCTGTCAGTCTGTCAGTCTGTCAGTCTGTCAGTCTGTCAGTCTGTCAGTCTGTCAGTCTGTCAGTCTGTCAGTCTGTCAGTCTGTCAGTCTGTCAGTCTGTCAGTCTGTCAGTCTGTCAGTCTGTCAGTCTGTCAGTCTGTCAGTCTGTCAGTCTGTCAGTCTGTCAGTCTGTCAGTCTGTCAGTCTGTCAGTCTGTCAGTCTGTCAGTCTGTCAGTCTGTCAGTCTGTCAGTCTGTCAGTCTGTCAGTCTGTCAGTCTGTCAGTCTGTCAGTCTGTCAGTCTGTCAGTCTGTCAGTCTGTCAGTCTGTCAGTCTGTCAGTCTGTCAGTCTGTCAGTCTGTCAGTCTGTCAGTCTGTCAGTCTGTCAGTCTGTCAGTCTGTCAGTCTGTCAGTCTGTCAGTCTGTCAGTCTGTCAGTCTGTCAGTCTGTCAGTCTGTCAGTCTGTCAGTCTGTCAGTCTGTCAGTCTGTCAGTCTGTCAGTCTGTCAGTCTGTCAGTCTGTCAGTCTGTCAGTCTGTCAGTCTGTCAGTCTGTCAGTCTGTCAGCTGTCAGTCTGTCAGTCTGTCAGTCTGTCAGTCTGTCAGTCTGTCAGTCTGTCAGTCTGTCAGTCTGTCAGTCTGTCAGTCTGTCAGTCTGTCAGTCTGTCAGTCTGTCAGTCTGTCAGTCTGTCAGTCTCTGTCAGTCTGTCAGTCTGTCAGTCTGTCAGTCTGTCAGTCTGTCAGTCTGTCAGTCTGTCAGTCTGTCAGTCTGTCAGTCTGTCAGTCTGTCAGTCTGTCAGTCTGTCAGTCTGTCAGTCTGTCAGTCTGTCAGTCTGTCAGTCTGTCAGTCAGTCTGTCAGTCTGTCAGTCTGTCAGTCTGTCAGTCTGTCAGTCCTGTCAGTCTGTCAGTCTGTCAGTCTGTCAGTCTGTCAGTCTGTCAGTCTGTCAGTCTGTCAGTCTGTCAGTCTGTCAGTCTGTCAGTCTGTCAGTCGTCAGTCTGTCAGTCTGTCAGTCTGTCAGTCTGTCAGTCTGTCAGTCTGTCAGTCTGTCAGTCTGTCAGTCTGTCAGTCTGTCAGTCTGTCAGTCTGTCAGTCTGTCAGTCTGTCAGTCTGTCAGTCTGTCAGTCTGTCAGTTGTCAGTCTGTCAGTCTGTCAGTCTGTCAGTCTGTCAGTCTGTCAGTCTGTCAGTCTGTCAGTCTGTCAGTCTGTCAGTCTGTCAGTCTGTCAGTCTGTCAGTCTGTCAGTCTGTCAGTCTGTCAGTCTGTCAGTCTGTCAGTCTGTCAGTCTGTCAGTCTGTCAGTCTGTCAGTCTGTCAGTCTGTCAGTCTGTCAGTCTGTCAGTCTGTCAGTCCTGTCAGTCTGTCAGTCTGTCAGTCTGTCAGTCTGTCAGTCTGTCAGTCTGTCAGTCTGTCAGTCTGTCAGTCTGTCAGTCTGTCAGTCTGTCAGTCTGTCAGTCTGTCAGTCTGTCAGTCTGTCAGTCTGTCAGTCTGTCAGTCTGTCAGTCTGTCAGTCTGTCAGTCTGTCAGTCTGTCAGTCTGTCAGTCTGTCAGTCTGTCAGTCTGTCAGTCTGTCAGTCTGTCAGTCTGTCAGTCCTGTCAGTCTGTCAGTCTGTCAGTCTGTCAGTCTGTCAGTCTGTCAGTCTGTCAGTCTGTCAGTCTGTCAGTCTGTCAGTCTGTCAGTCTGTCAGTCTGTCAGTCTGTCAGTCTGTCAGTCTGTCAGTCCTGTCAGTCTGTCAGTCTGTCAGTCTGTCATCTGTCAGTCTGTCAGTCTGTCATTCTGTCAGTCTGTCAGTCTGTCAGTCTGTCAGTCTGTCAGTCTGTCAGTCTGTCAGTCTGTCAGTCTGTCAGTCTGTCAGTCTGTCAGATCTGTCAGTCTGTCAGTCTGTCAGTCTGTCAGTCTGTCAGTCTGTCAGTCTGTCAGTCTGTCAGTCTGTCAGTCTGTCAGTCTGTCAGTCTGTCAGTCTGTCAGTCTGTCAGTCTGTCATCTGTCAGTCTGTCAGTCTGTCAGTCTGTCAGTCTGTCAGTCTGTCAGTCTGTCAGTCTGTCAGTCTGTCAGTCTGTCATTCTGTCAGTCTGTCAGTCTTCAGTCTGTCAGTCTGTCAGTCTGTCAGTCTGTCATCTGTCAGTCTGTCAGTCTGTCAGTCTTTCAGTCTGTCAGTCTGTCAGTCTGTCATCTGTCAGTCTGTCAGTCTGTCAGTCTGTCAGTCTGTCAGTCTGTCAGTCTGTCAGCTGTCAGTCTGTCAGTCTGTCAGTCTGTCACGTCTGTCAGTCTGTCAGTCTGTCCTGTCAGTCTGTCAGTCTGTCAGTCTGTCAGTCTGTCAGTCTGTCAGTCTGTCAGTCTGTCAGTCTGTCAGTCTGTCAGTCTGTCAGTCTGTCAGTCTGTCAGTCTGTCAGTCTGTCAGTCTGTCAGTCTGTCAGTCTGTCAGTCTGTCAGTCTGTCAGTCTGTCAGTCTGTCAGTCTGTCAGTCTGTCAGTCTGTCAGTCTGTCAGTCTGTCAGTCTGTCAGTCTGTCAGTCTGTCAGTCTGTCAGTCTGTCAGTCTGTCAGTCTGTCAGTCTGTCAGTCTGTCAGTCTGTCAGTCTGTCAGTCTGTCAGTCTGTCAGTCTGTCAGTCTGTCA
>CAJVCO010000431.1:0-17456 GCA_910595825.1 Philhelius pedissequus | reverse complement strand
TTTGAAGGACACATAAAGCGAAAAAAAGAAAAAACAAAACGGAAACGGAAACGGAGGTCGAAAAACGAAGCGATAATTATAAAATCAAATGAGGGTGGAAGCTTTACGGATATACTCAGAGAAATAAGACAGAAGGTAAACACTGAAGATATCGAGACTAGTATCAAAACTGTAAGGAAAACAAAAGTGGGAGATGTGTTGCTGGAACTTGGACCGAAAGCCAAAAATCGATCAAGTTTTGAGAAAGCCATACAAAATATCCTAGGAGATAGGGCCAAAGTTCGAAACCTCGAACCAAAAACTACTTTGGAAATAAGAGATCTTGACGGACTCACAACAGAAGAAGAAGTGCAAAATGCCATCAAAAAGAAAATGGGTGACCAGCCGGCTGAATTCAAAGTCTTCGTCACTGGAATAAATAGAAGTTCCTTGAAGATGGCAATAGTGCACATAAACGAGCGGACCGCGAGCGAAATCTTAAAAAAACCGGTATTAAGAATAGGATGGAGTCAATGCAGGATTAGAAGAAGAATTGATGTCCTAAAATGCTTCAGATGCCTAAGCTATGGACACTTGCAAGCAAAATGCAGCGGACCAGACAGGAAACAACAAGGAATTTGTTTCAACTGTGGAAACGCAGACCATAAAAGGAAGGAGTGCAAAGAACAACCAAAGTGTTATTTATGTGCAGATCTGGAAAACTAACCATGTGCAATAGATCACGCACCGGGCTCGGGAAAGTGCCAAGTACTTAAACGGGCACTGGAAGAAGCGAAAACGGCCTCCTCAAAATGATCAAAATACTACAAGCAAATGTAAACAGGAGTCGAACGGCGGAAAACCTCCTGTTTAAGCTTATAGATGAACTACAAGCAGACTCCATCATTGTAAGGGAGCAATACGTCAATAGAAATGAACAAACCTGGATCTCTGACTCACTAGATACTGCCGCCTTATGGATCCTGAACAGAAAGATTGCCGTTAAAAGCAAAGGATCAAAAAGAGGTTTTGCATGGATTAAAAATGAAAAATTCACAGTAATTAGCACATACCTAAGCCCAAATGACCGCATAGATGAGTTCACATAAAAACTAGAGGATTTAGAAGATCTCATATGCGAGACCGAAGGAGAAATCATTGTTGCGGGTGAATTTAAAGTGGGGCATGCCAACCACAGACTCCCGAGGAAGGAAAATCCTCGAAATGGCAGCGAGACGTGGCCTGAACATTGTAAATGTAGCAAACACACCCAACTTTAGAAGAGCAGGGAAAAGAGGCACTATATCCGATATAACTTTCGCTACCGAAGGTATAATGTCCAAGATCAGGGACTGGAGAGTCATCGAAGACTATACAGGCAGTGATCACCAATATATAACTTTTGGTATTGAAGAAAACCACCGGATCACAAATAGAAACCTAACTCAAGTGGTAAGATGGAATGCTAATAGACTTCATGTTGAACTTCTGAAAAGGACGATCGAAGAAGGGAAGACCCCCGTACTTCAAATGGAAGGGACTGCCGAAGAAAAGTCGAAGCCACAATGCAGCTTGTCCGACAAGCATGCGATGCCGCAATGTCCCGCAAAAGTTTCGTCAACGAAAGAAGAAGACCTGTCTACTGGTGACGGATGAAATTGCCGAACTACGCAGAAGTTGTTTGTGTTTGAGACGAAATGTCACCAGACGCAGGAGAAGACGAGGCGAACAGCTCGAGGCCGAACTGGAAGAGTTTAGAACAAAACGTCATGAGCTTAGAAGAACAATACCACTTAGCAAAATACGTAAGTGGGAAGAACTTCGTCAAGATATCAATAACGATCCTTGGGGACTTGGCTACAAGGTCATTATGAAAAAGCTTGGGGCTCAGAAGAACACAACAGAACTAAACACAGACAAGATGAGACAAATTGTGGATACACTGTTACCGAATCACCCTACTAGGGCTCCTGATCGTATTCTTTCCGGACCACCTCTGCAAGAAATACAAGTTTTTAGTAAAGAAGAGTTAAAGACAGCCGCATATGCTCTGCAAAATAAAAAGGCACTTGGACTTGATGGGGTACCAGTAGAAGCACTCAAGCAAATTGCTCAATTCTGTCCAGAACTACTCCTTAACATGTACAATAGCTGCTTAACTGAGGGGATTTTTCTCAATCGTTGGAAAAAACAACGTCTAGTACTGATAAACAAAAACAAAGGTAACACAGATTCCCCATCTGCATATAGGCCTCTATGCATGCCGGACATAACAGGAAGACTATTAGAGAAATTACTACAGCCGCGCCTTATAGCCTCATTACAAAGAAGGGGAGACTTGTCTGAAAGACAGTATGGGTTCAGAAAACGCCGATGAACAATAGGAGCGATACAGGAAGTAGTAAGAGCTGCTGAAAATGCCCAGCGGGGAAATCATTTCACCAGGAAAATAGTGCTTTTGGCAACACTATAAGTCCGTAACGCCTTCAATTCTGTGAGGTGGACAGATATCCTGACCGCACTGGAAAGAAAGTTCCGAGTCCCGGAGTATATTTTACAGATGGTAAGAGACTATCTCAGAGATCGCGAACTTATCTATCAAACAACAGTAGGACCAAGAAAGAAAGACATCACGGCAGGCGCAGCCCAAGGATCTATCCTCGGACCTGACCTCTGTAATATCGCTTACGATGATATATTTTGCATGGATATGCCTGAGGACTCTTTCCTAGTTGGGTACATAGATGATGTTGCCGTGGTAATAACAGCAAGAGATACCGCAAGCGCGCAGAGAAAACTAAACCAAGTTATGCGAACAACGAATTCCTGGATGGTAGAACACGGGTTGTCTCTGGCTACCGAAAAAACCGAAGTATTGCTTCTAACAAAAAGCGAATCCCCACGCTAATCGACTTCTACATTGAGTCTGAGATCATAACTAGTAAGAAAGCTGTTAAATACCTGGGAATAAGACTAGATACTAAGCTAAGTTTCTGGGAACAAATACGGTCAGCTGCTGAACGCACATCCAAAGTGACAGCCTGCCTCACTAAATTGATGGCAAATGTTGGTGGAACAATGACCAGTAAGCGAAGGTTACTGATGTCTACAACCCACTCCATTCTTCTCTACGGAAGTGAAATTTGGGCAGATGCCCTAAAAGAAGAGAAGTACCGGAAACAGATGGCGGCAGTGCAAAGATGTGGAGCTCTACGTGTGGCTAGCTCTTACCGAACGGTTTCGGAACCAGCCGTCCTGATAGTCGCAGGAGTGACACCCATCGATCTCCTAGCGGCAGAAAGGAAGTACGTCTACGACAAAAAGGCGGAAATGGGAATGGGAGCGGCTACCGAACAGGCAAAGCAGCGCACGAAACAAAAGTGGCAAGAGCGCTGGAGCTCGGAAACGAGAGGATGCTGGACAGCGAGGCTGATAAGAGAAGTGAGCAAATGGAAATGACCGGAAACACGGTGAGGTTAACTATTACGTCACCCAGTTACTCACTGGATACGGATACTTACTGCTAGTATGGTGACTCCGAAGCAGACGACGCATACCACACTTTCTTCGCTTGCAGTAGATGGGAATCTCAACGCGCAGACATAGAAAGAGAGATTGGAGCTCTAAGCCCAGATAACATAGTGGATAAGATGTTGACCAGCGATCTAACGTGGCACAAAATCTGCACGTACATCGAAGGTATTCTCAGAAGGAAAAAAGAGAAGAAGAAAACAATCCGGAAACAGTTGAACCCGCAATTTAATCACAAGAGCCCCCCTGAAGTAATGCAAAGAGCGGTTCCGGGGGGGTGGAAGCTGAAAGGGTGATAAGGAGTTTCAGCCGGTATGGGGAACCCATACCGAGTCCGGCACACGGGGATTGTCTAGTTTCAACGCCAAGAAGACATCTTTATGGTGCATAAAGCATTTCTCCTGAAACCCTAAAGGAAAAAATATTTATTATTATTATTATTATTATTATTATCATTATTATTATTATTATTATTATTATTATTATTATTATTATTATTATTATTATTATTATTATTATTATTATTATTATTATTATTATTATTATTATTATTATTATTATTATTATTATTATTATTATTGTTATTATTATTATTATTATTATTATTATTATTATTATTATTATTATTATTATTATTATTATTATTATTATTATTATTATTATTATTAGTATTATTATTATTATTATTATTATCATTATTATTATTATTATTATTATTATTATTATTATTATTATTATTATTATTATTATTATCATTATTATTATTATTATTATTATTATTATTATTATTATTATTATTATTATTATTATTACTATTATTATTATTACTGTTCAGGAATCAATCAACATAACTGTCATACAACAAAAAAAAAACTAAACATTCATTCAACTCATTCAAATATTTAACCTCATTCAAGTTCAATTTATTTTTGGATTTACAATAATTCATAAACTCAATCAAAGATTATATCATTAATTATTATTGTTCTAACTTGCCAAACATTCAAATCATTCACTATGTTTGTTAATACATAAACTTGCAGTTAATAATTTTTGTTATATACTAATCTCTCAGTTTTCACTCAATAGTTGAATTCCTTTTGTGTCTATTTTCTTTTGGCATGCTAATAAGAATTTTTGTAAGCATCGATCTCTTTTAATTCGATCGTCAAGCGCAGCAGACCTGGGTAACAAAATTGTTTCATTTATTTATATTGATAAATACATATTTAATTTTATCTTAAGATCTATTCTCTTATTTATTTGTTATCAAAAATAACCTGGAATTTACAGTCCATTCATTCCGCATCATAATTTGGTCCTTTCGAAGCCGAATAGTTTAGACACAAAAATTGAAGAAAGAATTTTATTGGAAGTGTTTTATTTTATTAAACAGTTCGAAGTTACGTATATTGATTGTATGATATCTATATGTATACATTCGGAGCTGATCATGTGATATAAGTGAACTGTTATAAACCTCGGATGATTTTTTTTTTAATAACTATTCATTTCATAATTTGAAATCGGTACAGTTTGATCAAAATAACTTACAAATTATAAGATATACTGGATCAATTTCGGCAACGAATATACACATACATACATACACTTTTTTGATACATAAAGTTTTTGATATTAGATATCATTAAATACAATTAATTGTGCGATGTCTGGTGCATTGAAAATCAAATGTGGTAACGCGAAAGGGCGTTTAACTCGGGCGGCAGCATTTATGGAAACAATTGACGATTCTACAACTCTCGAAATGTTAGAAGTTCGGTTGAATAAGTTAGAGACCGCGTGGTCAGAATTTTCCGCTCTTCATAACGAGATTCTAGAACATTCTCAAGAAGAAGAGGTCGATGAAATCGAAAATGAATTTTCGGCATACGAAACAAAGTATTTTGTTACCAATGCTCAAATAATCAAAGCTATCCGCGACAGGGTGAATGCCAATGAACTATCCGTTAAAACATCAGCTATCGACCGGTTAGCTGATCAACAATCAGTTTTTTTAGAAAAATTAAACTCGTCTGCGTCGTCGCCGTCTAATAATTCGAATACTACTCAGCTTCCATCTATTATTGTGCCACCATTCAGCGGAAGCTACAAAGATTGGCCTTCCTTTCGAGATCTTTTTCTGGGGTGGGTTGATACTAAGAAAAATCTTAGTCCAACCCATAAGTTTCATTATTTGAAATCCTATCTACGGGATGATGCAGCTAATTTGATTAAGCACATAAGTATAAGCGATGCCAATTATGCCGTAGCATGGGATCGCCTAGAAAGGCGCTACGACCGTAGCCAACTTATCGTTCAATCATTTATTGAAACATTTTTGTCGCTTCCTACGGCCAGTGTGTCCAATGCGCAAACTTTACGTAAAATTTCGGACGGTGCCGATGAAGTCGTGCGGGGGCTTAGTGCGTTGAACAAATCGAGCCGTGACCCGTGGCTTATTTATTTGTTGTTGAACAAACTTGATCCCAACACAAAACAATCATGGGCAAAACATATCGGTTTTCGAGACGACTGTACTATAGTACAACTTTTAGAATTCTTAGAACAGCGTTGTGATGCTCTTGAGGCATGTCAATCCGTTAGCAGTCGTTCGGTCACGTCGCGGACAAAACAACCAAGCAATATTCGTGCTCATTTAGGTGGGCCTTCAGATTCAGTTTCGTCATCCAAATGCCCAATGTGTCAGGGTAGTCATATCCTTCCTCAGTGTGCAAAATTCGTCGCGTTAGACATTAATTCTCGTCGAAGCTTTGCAAAAAACAATTCTTTATGCTTCAACTGTCTTCGTGCAGGGCATTCGTCGCATAAGTGCCATTCCTCGTTTCGTTGTCGGGTGTGCAAATCACGCCATCATTCGCTGGTACATCCCGAGGATGCAACCACCAAGCCTCAAACTTCTCCTTCGGACTCTTCGAATAAATCTCAACCTCCGTTCTCAAATACCGCCACTGCTACAGCTCCCACTCCACTTATAAGTAATCATTCGCTTGAATTTGGTTGTCGCAAGAAAACACTTCTACCAACACTCTTGGCTAAAATTCAAGACATTCAAGAAAATCTTATAGACTGTCGTGTGCTTCTTGATTCCGGGTCACAATCTACATTCGTTGTTGAATCTTTCGCTCAAAGACTCGGTTATCATCGAAACCATTCAAGAATTCCTATCCTCGGTTTATCGTCTACAGAAATAGGATATACGAAGGGACGCATATCGTTAAATCTTCATTCGCGCATCAATTGTTCACATTTGTTTGTTGATGCCTATATACTTAATTAATTGACTTCAAATTTACCATCGAAATCTATCGACGTTTCTTCCTGGTCTCATATTTTGAATCTTGAACTCGCTGATCCCTACTTTAATATCGCTGCTCCCATTGATGTTCTTCTTGGCGGTGATAAGCTTTGGAGCATTCTAAAGGAGGGTCAAATTCGTGGTTATGATGGATGCCCAATCGCTCAAAGTACTTCATTTGGTTGGGTTATTACGGGACAATTCCTTGAACCAGAAGAATCGAATCACTTCACATCTTTTCACTCTATTGTCGACATAGACTCATCGTTACAACGGTTTTGGGAACTCGAAGAGGTTGTTCCAGCTAATCATTTAGTTTTAGTCGATAAGGCAGACGAGCACTTCTGCCAGACATTTTCTCGGTCTCCAGATTGGAAGTATGTAGTAAAACTTCCGTTTAAAATACAAAATCCTTCGTTCGAAAACACTCTTTCCCTAGCTGTTTCTCGTCTTCTTGCAATGGAACGTCGATTTTCTGAAAACTCAAAACTGCGAGAATTATATTATAATTTCATGCAAGAATATGTTAATTTAAGCCACATGAAGCGAATTCCACGTGAAGAAATTGGCACGCCTGATGGCAGGTGTTTTTATCTTCCCCACCACGCAGTGTTGAAGCCGGACAGCTCTTCCACAAAATTGCGTGTCGTGTTTGATGGCTCAGCCAAGGACAAAACTGGAAAGTCTTTGAATAGTACTTTATTGATAGGCCCTCCGATTCAACGCGATTTGATTGCTGTTTGTCTACGTTTTCGACAACATCCTTTTGTATTCACTGCGGATGCTGTTAAGATGTTTCGCCAGATTTGGATAGATGATTCAGATACTGACTATCAGCGTATTGTTTGGCGCGACTCTCCTTCAAAGGAAATCGAACACTATCGCTTACGTACTGTGACTTACGGTACAGCACCGGCTCCATTTTTGTCCGTTCGAATCTTAAAACAGCTAGCGGAAGACTATAAACCAGAATATCCTCGTGCAGCCCGTGTTCTTTTGGAAGATGTTTACGTCGATGACGTGATGACAGGGTCAAAATCAACCAAGGAACTCATCGAATTGCAGATGGAATTAGTTGCTCTTCTTTCCATGGCCAAACTACAGCTTCGAAAGTGGAGCTCCAATTGTTGGCCCCTTATAGCCTCTTTTCCAAAAGAAGAATGTGAATACTCCTTCTATGATACAGAACGCTCAAAGTCATTCGTAAAAGTGCTGGGGATGCATTGGAATCCTTCAAGCGACGAGTATTCTTTTCGCATGGCAAAATGTCTTCCAACTATTTCGTTGACAAGGCGTTCACTATTGTCAGAAGTTTCCCGGATATTTGATCCATTAGGACTACTTGCACCATCGGTAATACTTTTTAAAATCCTCTTTCAGGAACTCTGGTCATACAACTTGAAACTAGGCTGGGACGATCCGCTGCCTACGCAGCTAGCTGATCGATGGGCAAAATATCGAGAAGAAACCCAATTTTTTGAGCAAGTTCGAATCCCAAGAAAGTTGTTTGAATCTTCATTTGACGACGCTGAGCTTCATGGATTCTGCGACGCCTCCTCACTCGCATATGGTGCTGTTCTCTACACTCGTTGTAAGATAGCTGAAGGAAAGTATAAGGTGACCATAATAGCAGCCAAGACAAAAGTTGCTCCGTTAAAACCGGTTTCAATCCATCGCTTGGAGCTTTGTGGGGCATTACTATTGACTCGCCTATTCAATCTAATAAAATAGTCGTTTTCGTATACATTTTCAAGAACCGTGGCGTGGCGTGACTCTGAGATTGTTTTGCACTGGCTTGCCTCGCCCCCTCGTCGCTGGACTACTTTCGTCGCCAACAGAACAGCTGCTATACTAGAAACTACTTCAAGGAATTGCTGGAATCACATTTCATCAGAGTCGAGCTGATTGCGCGTCACGCGGTATTCTTCCTTCAAATCTTCCAAACCATCATCTATGGTGGACTGGTCCACTCTGGTTATCGATGGATGAAAGCGAATGGCCAAAACCGAAGTTTGCGACCATGAAATTGGAAGATAACGAACCTTTACTCGAAAAACGACAGTGTCGGCCGCAGGTGCTTCTTACTTCATCTAACAGTTTCGATGTCATCGATCATATAATCAGCAAAACTTCGTCGTGGTTTCGTATGCAAAGGATACTCGCTTACGTTATTCGATTTATATTCAATTCCCTAAGTAAAGAATCTAATCGTCGAACCTCATACCTAACCCTAAAAGAAATTCAAGTCGCGAAAACAACCATATTAAAATCTGTGCAACAAAAATCATTCAGTGAAAATATTCGCGCGCTAATTAACAAACACCAATTACCCCCTAAATCAAAGCTTCTTAAATACTCTCCATTTCTTGATAGTCAAGGTCTTCTCAGAGTAGGAGGACGAATTAGTAATGCTAACATATCTTTTCATATAAAACATCCTTATATTCTCGAAAATAATAGTTTTTCTTCTCTCCTTATAGAAGAGATTCACAAAAATTACCTACATCCAGGAGTTTCCGCCACATTTGCCATTGTAAGACAGCAGTTTTGGATTTTGGGATGTCGTAATCGTATCCGCAATGTTGTTTTCCGATGCATCAAATGCTTCAAGCTGCGAAAGGATACCACGTAACAATTAATGGGTGATTTACCATCGCAAAGGATCTTGCAAAGTCGCCCCTTTTCGCATACTGGCTGTGATTATGCTGGCCCTTTTAATATCAAGTTTTCACGAGGCCGTAACCCAAAAACATCAAAGGCTTACATATGTCTCTTTGTGTGCATGGTGACAAAAGCTATACAATTAGAGCTTGTAACTGACCGATTTGTTTCAAGACGTGGACTATGTTCTAGCGTCTATTCGGATAATGGAACCAACTTTCAAGGTGCGCGTCGAGGTCTTAATGAGATGCATAAGTTGGTAATATCAGAAGAGCACAATGAAGCTGTTGCTACATCACTTGCCAAGGACAACGTCGCATGGCACTTTATCCCTCCATCGTCTCCTTTTGTGGTCTGTGGGAGGCTGGTGTCAAGTCCGTCAAGTATCACTTACGACGAGTAATTGGTGCAACTATTCTTACGTTCGAAGAACTTTACACGGTTCTTACTCAAATAGAAGCTGTTCTCAACTCTCGTCCCCTTTACGTTATATCAGACCATGATTTAAACCCTTTAACCCCAGCTCATTTCATTATAGGTGAACCGTTTACTGCTGTTCCGGAGCCAACCACTTTAAATACACCAGTTAACCGACTATCCCACTGGAATCACCTACAGAATATGGTACAAGGGTTATGGAAACGATGGCATATCGAGTACTTAACCACACTTCAAGAACGTCCCAAGTGGAAGAAGCCCACCCCAAACCTAAAACCAGGAGATCTTCTTATAATAAAGGAGCCAAATCTTCCGCCAACAAAGTGGCTGCTCGGTAAAATTGAAGCTACAAACCAAGGTACTGATGGTCGAGTACGAGTCGCAACAGTAAAGACGACTGCTGGAACCTTTGTCCGTCCAATCACTAAGCTGGCACCGGTTCCCATATCCTGAAACTCGTTCCAGGGGGGGCGGAATGTTCAGGAATCAATCAACATAACTGTCATACAACAAAAAAAAAACTAAACATTCATTCAACTCATTCAAATATTTAACCTCATTCAAGTTCAATTTATTTTTGGATTTACAATAATTCATAAACTCAATCAAAGATTATATCATTATTTATTATTGTTCTAACTTGCCAAACATTCAAATCATTCACTATGTTTGTTAATACATAAACTTGCAGTTAATAATTTTTGTTATATACTAATCTCTCAGTTTTCACTCAATAGTTGAATTCCTTTTGTGTCTATTTTCTTTTGGCTTGGTAATAAGAATTTTTGTAAGCATCGATCTCTTTTAATTCGATCGTCAAGCGCAACAGACCTGGGTAACAAAATTGTTTCATTTATTTATATTGATAAATACATATTTAATTTTATCTTAAGATCTATTCTCTTATTTATTTGTTATCAAAAATAACCTGGAATTTACAGTTCATTCATTCCGCATCAATTATTATTATTATTATTATTATTATGATTATTATTAGTATTATTATTATTATTATTATTATTATTATTATTATTATTATTATTATTATTATTATTATTTTTAATATTATTATTATTATTATCTTTATTATTATTATCATTATTATTATTATTATTATTATTATTATTATTTTTAATATTATTATTATTATTATCTTTATTATTATTATCATTATTATTATTATTATTATTATTATTATTATTATTATTATTATTATTATTATTATTACTATTATTATTATTATTATTATCATTATTATTATTATTATTATTAGTTAATATTATTTCTGATTCCCCTAAGGGTTACAGGATTCCGTTCCTGACTTCAGTCTACCTCATCCCTTCTACTTTCTCTCGTCTTGTCTTTTCTCACTTCCTCTAGCTCTTTTATCCATTCTTCTCCCCTCCCTTTTTCGTCCATTATTTCCATCAACTTTTCCCCTATGGATTTTCCTTCATTTCCTCCTGCTCTGCATCTTTCTATTACATGTTCCCACGTCTCTGGTTCACCCTCGCACAGTCTGCACATTCTCTCCTCTTCTCGTTTCCAATACCATCTTTCTCTCACCTCATTCCCTAGTCTAAATCTTGCTATTCGCCTCGTTCTTTCTGTCTTCCATCCTGCTACCAGATAATGCGGTATCCCCTCCGTCATTATTTCTCTATACCATCTGTTATATCTAGATTCCTTTATTTTTTCCCGCCTTTCCTTCTCCTGTTCTATTCTGTCTTCTCTTTCCACTCCCTCGTATCCCGTCGCACTATCATCTCTTCCCTCCCTTCCCCTCATTTCTTGCCTACCCTGTTCCCATCTTGATACTCTCACTTGTCCATCTCTCCCTCTCTCTTTCATCTCCTGTAGACATTCCCTCGCTATTTCACTTCCCTTTCCATCTGTTAACTTCTCTTCATATTTCCATGCCCTTCTCCCTGCTCTTATCCTTATCTTGTCTCTTTTTGTTTCTTCTCTCACCATGTATCCTGGAGTTTGCCATTCTACACCTAGTGTCCATTTGAGGTACCTCTCTTGCATTGTTTCAATTTCTTTTCTCTCCTCCCATCCCCATATTTCTGCTCCATACCCCATCACCGTCCATACCAGGGTGTCAAAAAGCCACATCTTCCTCTCCCATACCCTCTCGAATTTTCTCCTTCCAATCCCCCATGCTTCCTTCATGACCGCTGCTGCCTTTTTTGCTCTGTCCTTTATATGTGCCTCCTGCCCTCCATTCTTTTTGAACACACAGCCCAGGTATTTAAACTCCCTTACTTCCTCTATTTGCTTTCCCCTCCATCTCCAATCTACTGTTTTATTCCTCCCTCCTCCTTTTCTAAACCTCATCACTTTCGTCTTTCCAACGTTTAACTCTAGTTTTTTCTTCTCGAAATATTTTTCCAGTATCCTTATCATACATTGCATCTCTTCTTCGTTTTTCGCCAATACTACCACATCATCTGCGTATGCCAGCGAGCAAATTCTTTTTCCTCTCACTTTTACCCCTCCCCATCTCCCCTCGGCCAGTTCGTCTTCCATATCTGCCGTCAATAAGTTAAACAGTATTGGACTCATCGGGCAGCCTTGTCTTACTCCTTTTCCCGTCCAAAATGTTCCCCTCATCGCTACTCCCGCTTTCACTCTGCTCGTCGTTTCTTCGTAAACCTCCCTAACTCTCTCTCTAAGCCCTTCTCTTACTCCTCGTTCCACCAATGCATCTATCATAATTTTTCTATCCACTGAGTCAAACGCCGCTTTTAAATCTATAAATAGTGCCACTAGCTTGCCTTTCTCCTCTGCAACCTCTCTGTTCACCACATAGTTCAACACATATATATTGTCTATCGTCCCTACTCCTCTTCTGAACCCCGTTTGATTCGGTGGTATCATCCCTTTTTCCTCCGCTTCTTCCTCTAGCCTCTTCGCTAAAACCGCAGTGTATATTTTATATAACGTTGGCATGAGTGTTACTCCTCTGTATTCCTCTACCTTTGTTCCCGCCCCTTTCTTTACTATTGGTGCAATCACCCCCTCTTTCCACCCCTCCGGCCATCCGTCTCCTCTCCACACTTTTCTGCATATTTCCCAAGCTACCTCTATCCCTTTTTCTCCTCCATATCTCCACGCCTCATTCGGTATTTCATCTATTCCCGTTGCTTTTCCTTCTTTGAGTTTTCTCACCACCTTTCTTATTTCTTCTTTGCTAATATCAGTCTCCTCTTCCGCTCTTCTTCTTCCCTCCATTCCCATTCTTACTCTTCCTTCCACCCCTCCAAATAAGCTCATAAAATATTTTTTCCATTCCTCTTCGGCTATACCTTCCCCCATTATCTTTCTCTTCTTTCTTTCTCTATTTATTATTTCCCACACTTTGTTTTCGGTATTGGCCTCTGTAATTTCTCTTTTCAACTCTTCCTGCTCGGCCCTTTTCTTTTTCTCACACATCACTTGATATTCTCTTTTTTTCTCCCTGTATTTTTCTTTCGTCCCACTATTTTTCCTCCACCTCCTTAACTCCTTTCTTACTTCCCCTTTTTTATCTCTGCACTCATCATCCCACCATCCTCTCATTTTCCGTTTCCTTTCTCTCCCCCCTATCTCCTCACTTCGATCAATCTCTCTCTTTATCCTCTCCCCTATCTCCTTAACTGCTTCCTCTCCTCCCTCCTCCAGTCTAAATCCTCGCATTCTTCTCTCGTATTCCCGTTTCATCTCCTCTGACCACCTTCCCGTTTTTGTTCTTTTGACCTCCTTTCCTTTTTCTCTCTTTCTCCTTCTCCCTTTTTTCATCGTGATCACCAATGGGTGATGATCCGACTCCACCCTATCTGCTACTTCCATCCTTTCTATCCCGTCTCTCGTCCTCTCGTCACCCAATACATAATCTATAACTGTCTCCCCTCTGCCTCCTGTATACGTGAACTCTCCCTCCTCGTCCCCCTCTATATTACCGTTAAAAATTTCCCACCCTAATTCTCCTATCATCTGCGTTAACTTTTTTCCTTCAGCGTTCACTTTCTTATCTTTTGACCTCCTTCCATTCTCTTCATCTTCCATCTCCCTCACTCTTTATTATTATTATTATTATTATTATTATTATTATTATTATTATTATTATTATTATTATTATTATTATTATTATTATTATTATTATTATTATTATTATTATTATTATTATTATTATTATTATTATTATTATTATTATTATTATTATTATTATTATTATTATTATTATTATTATTATTATTATTATTATTATTATTATTATTATTATTATTATTATTATTATAATTATTATTATTATTATTATTATTATTATTATTATTATTATTATTATTATTATTATTATTATTATTATTATTATTATTATTATTATTATTATTATTATTATTATTATTATTATTATTATTATTATTATTATTATTATTATTATTATTATTATTATTATTATTATTATTATTATTATTATTATTATTATTATTATTATTATTATTATTATTATTATTATTATTATTATTATTATTATTATTATTATTATTATTATTATTATTATTATTATTATTATTATTATTATTATTATTATTATTGTTATTATTATTATTATTATTATTATTATTATTATTATTATTATTATTATTATTATTATTATTATTATTATTATTATTATTATTATTATTATTATTATTAGTTAGTTAGTTAGTTAATATTATTTCTGATTCCCCTAAGGGTTACAGGATTCCGTTCCTGACTTCAGTCTACCTCATCCCTTCTACTTTCTCTCGTCTTGTCTTTTCTCACTTCCTCTAGCTCTTTTATCCATTCTTCTCCCCTCCCTTTTTCGTCCATTATTTCCATCAACTTTTCCCCTATGGATTTTCCTTCATTTCCTCCTGCTCTGCATCTTTCTATTACATGTTCCCACGTCTCTGGTTCACCCTCGCACAGTCTGCACATTCTCTCCTCTTCTCGTTTCCAATACCATCTTTCTCTCACCTCATTCCCTAGTCTAAATCTTGCTATTCGCCTCGTTCTTTCTGTCTTCCATCCTGCTACCAGATAATGCGGTATCCCCTCCGTCATTATTTCTCTATACCATCTGTTATATCTAGATTCCTTTATTTGTTCCCGCCTTTCCTTCTCCTGTTCTATTCTGTCTTCTCTTTCCACTCCCTCGTATCCCGTCGCATAATAATAATAATAATAATAATAATTATTATTATTATTATTATTATTATTATTATTATTATTATTATTATTATTATTATTATTATTATTATTATTATTATTATTATTATTATTATTATTATTATTATTATTATTATTATTATTATTATTATTATTATTATTATTATTATTATTATTATTATTATTATTATTATTATTATTATTATTATTATTATTATTATTATTATTATTATTATTATTATTATTATTATTATTATTATTATTATTATTATTATTATTATTATTATTATTATTATTATTATTATTATTATTATTATTATTATTATTATTATTATTATTATTATTATTATTATTATTATTATTATTATTATTATTATTATTATTATTATTATTATTATTATTATTATTATTATTATTATTATTATTATTATTATTATTATTATTATTATTATTATTATTATTATTATTATTATTATTATTATTATTATTATTATTATTATTATTATTATTATTATTATTATTATTATTATTATTATTATTATTATTATTATTATTATTATTATTATTATTATTATTATTATTATTATTATTATTATTATTATTATTATTATTATTATTATTATTATTATTATTATTATTATTATTATTATTATTATTATTATTATTATTATTATTATTATTATTATTATTATTATTATTATTATTATTATTATTATTATTATTATTATTATTATTATTATTATTATTATTATTATTATTATTATTATTATTATTATTATTATTATTATTATTATTATTATTATTATTATTATTATTATTATTATTATTATTATTATTATTATTATTATTATTATTATTATTATTATTATTATTATTATTATTATTATTATTATTATTATTATTATTATTATTATTATTATTATTATTATTATTATTATTATTATTATTATTATTATTATTATTATTATTATTATTATTATTATTATTATTATTATTATTATTATTATTATTATTATTATTATTATTATTATTATTATTATTATTATTATTATTATTATTATTATTATTATTATTATTATTATTATTATTATTATTATTATTATTATTATTATTATTATTATTATTATTATTATTATTATTATTATTATTATTATTATTATTATTATTATTATTATTATTATTATTATTATTATTATTATTATTATTATTATTATTATTATTATTATTATTATTATTATTATTATTATTATTATTATTATTATTATTATTATTATTATTATTATTATTATTATTATTATTATTATTATTATTATTATTATTATTATTATTATTATTATTATTATTATTATTATTATTATTATTATTATTATTATTATTATTATTATTATTATTATTATTATTATTATTATTATTATTATTATTATTATTATTATTATTATTATTATTATTATTATTATTATTATTATTATTATTATTATTATTATTATTATTATTATATTATTATTATTATTATTATTATTATTATTATTATTATTATTATTATTATTATTATTATTATTATTATTATTATTATTATTATTATTATTATTATTATTATTATTATTATTATTATTATTATTATTATTATTATTATTATTATTATTATTATTATTATTATTATTATTATTATTATTATTATTATTATTATTATTATTATTATTATTATTATTATTATTATTATTATTATTATTATTATTATTATTATTATTATTATTATTATTATTATTATTATTATTATTATTATTATTATTATTATTATTATTATTATTATTATTATTATTATTATTATTATTATTATTATTATTATTATTATTATTATTATTATTATTATTATTATTATTATTATTATTATTATTATTATTATTATTATTATTATTATTATTATTATTATTATTATTATTATTATTATTATTATTATTATTATTATTATTATTATTATTATTATTATTATTATTATTATTATTATTATTATTATTATTATTATTATTATTATTATTATTATTATTATTATTATTATTATTATTATTATTATTATTATTATTATTATTATTATTATTATTATTATTATTATTATTATTATTATTATTATTATTATTATTATTATTATTATTATTATTATTATTATTATTATTATTATTATTATTATTATTATTATTATTATTATTATTATTATTATTATTATTATTATTATTATTATTATTATTATTATTATTATTATTATTATTATTATTATTATTATTATTATTATTATTATTATTATTATTATTATTATTATTATTATTATTATTATTATTATTATTATTTATTATTT
>CAJVCO010000430.1:0-17474 GCA_910595825.1 Philhelius pedissequus | reverse complement strand
ACAGACTGACAGACTGACAGACTGACAGACTGACAGACTGACAGACTGACAGACTGACAGACTGACAGACTGACAGACTGACAGACTGACAGACTGACAGACTGACAGACTGACAGACTGACAGACTGACAGACTGACAGACTGACAGACTGACAGACTGACAGACTGACAGACTGACAGACTGACAGACTGACAGACTGACAGACTGACAGACTGACAGACTGACAGACTGACAGACTGACAGACTGACAGACTGACAGACTGACAGACTGACAGACTGACAGACTGACAGACTGACAGACTGACAGACTGACAGACTGACAGACTGACAGACTGACAGACTGACAGACTGACAGACTGACAGACTGACAGACTGACAGACTGACAGACTGACAGACTGACAGACTGACAGACTGACAGACTGACAGACTGACAGACTGACAGACTGACAGACTGACAGACTGACAGACTGACAGACTGACAGACTGACAGACTGACAGACTGACAGACTGACAGACTGACAGACTGACAGACTGACAGACTGACAGACTGACAGACTGACAGACTGACAGACTGACAGACTGACAGACTGACAGACTGACAGACTGACAGACTGACAGACTGACAGACTGACAGACTGACAGACTGACAGACTGACAGACTGACAGACTGACAGACTGACAGACTGACAGACTGACAGACTGACAGACTGACAGACTGACAGACTGACAGACTGACAGACTGACAGACTGACAGACTGACAGACTGACAGACTGACAGACTGACAGACTGACAGACTGACAGACTGACAGACTGACAGACTGACAGACTGACAGACTGACAGACTGACAGACTGACAGACTGACAGACTGACAGACTGACAGACTGACAGACTGACAGACTGACAGACTGACAGACTGACAGACTGACAGACTGACAGACTGACAGACTGACAGACTGACAGACTGACAGACTGACAGACTGACAGACTGACAGACTGACAGACTGACAGACTGACAGACTGACAGACTGACAGACTGACAGACTGACAGACTGACAGACTGACAGACTGACAGACTGACAGACTGACAGACTGACAGACTGACAGACTGACAGACTGACAGACTGACAGTTGACAGACTGACAGACTGACAGACTGACAGACTGACAGACTGACAGACTGACAGACTGACAGACTGACAGACTGACAGACTGACAGACTGACAGACTGACAGACTGACAGACTGACAGACTGACAGACTGACAGACTGACAGACTGACAGACTGACAGACTGACAGACTGACAGACTGACAGACTGACAGACTGACAGACTGACAGACTGACAGACTGACAGACTGACAGACTGACAGACTGACAGACTGACAGACTGACAGACTGACAGACTGACAGACTGACAGACTGACAGACTGACAGACTGACAGACTGACAGACTGACAGACTGACAGACTGACAGACTGACAGACTGACAGACTGACAGACTGACAGACTGACAGACTGACAGACTGACAGACTGACAGACTGACAGACTGACAGACTGACAGACTGACAGACTGACAGACTGACAGACTGACAGACTGACAGACTGACAGACTGACAGACTGACAGACTGACAGACTGACAGACTGACAGACTGACAGACTGACAGACTGACAGACTGACAGACTGACAGACTGACAGACTGACAGACTGACAGACTGACAGACTGACAGACTGACAGACTGACAGACTGACAGACTGACAGACTGACAGACTGACATACTGACAGACTGACACAGACTGACAGACTGACAGACTGACAGACTGACAGACTGACAGACTGACAGACTGACAGACTGACAGACTGACAGACTGACAGACTGACAGACTGACAGACTGACAGACTGACAGACTGACAGACTGACAGACTGACAGACTGACAGACTGACAGACTGACAGACTGACAGACTGACAGACTGACAGACTGACAGACTGACAGACTGACAGACTGACAGACTGACAGACTGACAGACTGACAGACTGACAGACTGACAGACTGACAGGACTGACAGACTGACAGACTGACAGACTGACAGACTGACAGACTGACAGACTGACAGACTGACAGACTGACAGACTGACAGACTGACAGACTGACAGACTGACAGACTGACAGACTGACAGACTGACAGACTGACAGACTGACAGACTGACAGACTGACAGACTGACAGACTGACAGACTGACAGACTGACAGACTGACAGACTGACAGACTGACAGACTGACAGACTGACAGACTGACAGACTGACAGACTGACAGACTGACAGACTGACAGACTGACAGACTGACAGACTGACAGACTGACAGACTGACAGACTGACAGACTGACAGACTGACAGACAGACAGACTGACAGACTGACAAACTGACAGACTGACAGACTGACAGACTGACAGACTGACAGACTGACAGACTGACAGACTGACAGACTGACAGACTGACACACTGACAGACTGACAGACTGACAGACTGACAGACTGACAGACTGACAGACTGACAGACTGACAGACTGACAGACTGACAGACTGACAGACTGACAGACTGACAGACTGACAGACTGACAGACTGATAGACTGACAGATTGACAGACTGACAGACTGACAGACTGACAGACTGACAGACTGACAGACTGACAGACTGACAGACTGACAGACTGACAGACTGACAGACTGATAGACTGACAGACTGAAGACTGACAGACTGACAGACTGACAGACTGACAGACTGACAGACTGACAGACTGACAGACTGACAGACTGACAGACTGACAGACTGACAGACTGACAGACTGACAGACTGACAGACTGACAGACTGACAGACTGACAGACTGACAGACTGACAGACTGACAGACTGACAGACTGACAGACTGACAGACTGACAGACTGACAGACTGACAGACTGACAGACTGACAGACTGACAGACTGACAGACTGACAGACTGACAGACTGACAGACTGACAGACTGACAGACTGACAGACTGACAGACTGACAGACTGACAGACTGACAGACTGACAGACTGACAGACTGACAGACTGACAGACTGACAGACTGACAGACTGACAGACTGACAGACTGACAGACTGACAGACTGACAGACTGACAGACTGACAGACTGACAGACTGACAGACTGACAGACTGACAGACTGACAGACTGACAGACTGACAGACTGACAGACTGACAGACTGACAGACTGACAGACTGACAGACTGACAGACTGACAGACTGACAGACTGACAGACTGACAGACTGACAGACTGACAGACTGACAGACTGACAGACTGACAGACTGACAGACTGACAGACTGACAGACTGACAGACTGACAGACTGACAGACTGACAGACTGACAGACTGACAGACTGACAGACTGACAGACTGACAGACTGACAGACTGACAGACTGACAGACTGACAGACTGACAGACTGACAGACTGACAGACTGACAGACTGACAGACTGACAGACTGACAGACTGACAGACTGACAGACTGACAGACTGACAGACTGACAGACTGACAGACTGACAGACTGACAGACTGACAGACTGACAGACTGACAGACTGACAGACTGACAGACTGACAGACTGACAGACTGACAGACTGACAGACTGACAGACTGACAGACTGACAGACTGACAGACTGACAGACTGACAGACTGACAGACTGACAGACTGACAGACTGACAGACTGACAGACTGACAGACTGACAGACTGACAGACTGACAGACTGACAGACTGACAGACTGACAGACTGACAGACTGACAGACTGACAGACTGACAGACTGACAGACTGACAGACTGACAGACTGACAGACTGACAGACTGACAGACTGACAGACTGACAGACTGACAGACTGACAGACTGACAGACTGACAGACTGACAGACTGACAGACTGACAGACTGACAGACTGACAGACTGACAGACTGACAGACTGACAGACTGACAGACTGACAGACTGACAGACTGACAGACTGACAGACTGACAGACTGACAGACTGACAGACTGACAGACTGACAGACTGACAGACTGACAGACTGACAGACTGACAGACTGACAGACTGACAGACTGACAGACTGACAGACTGACAGACTGACAGACTGACAGACTGACAGACTGACAGACTGACAGACTGACAGACTGACAGACTGACAGACTGACAGACTGACAGACTGACAGACTGACAGACTGACAGACTGACAGACTGACAGACTGACAGACTGACAGACTGACAGACTGACAGACTGACAGACTGACAGACTGACAGACTGACAGACTGACAGACTGACAGACTGACAGACTGACAGACTGACAGACTGACAGACTGACAGACTGACAGACTGACAGACTGACAGACTGACAGACTGACAGACTGACAGACTGACAGACTGACAGACTGACAGACTGACAGACTGACAGACTGACAGACTGACAGACTGACAGACTGACAGACTGACAGACTGACAGACTGACAGACTGACAGACTGACAGACTGACAGACTGACAGACTGACAGACTGACAGACTGACAGACTGACAGACTGACAGACTGACAGACTGACAGACTGACAGACTGACAGACTGACAGACTGACAGACTGACAGACTGACAGACTGACAGACTGACAGACTGACAGACTGACAGACTGACAGACTGACAGACTGACAGACTGACAGACTGACAGACTGACAGACTGACAGACTGACAGACTGACAGACTGACAGACTGACAGACTGACAGACTGACAGACTGACAGACTGACAGACTGACAGACTGACAGACTGACAGACTGACAGACTGACAGACTGACAGACTGACAGACTGACAGACTGACAGACTGACAGACTGACAGACTGACAGACTGACAGACTGACAGACTGACAGACTGACAGACTGACAGACTGACAGACTGACAGACTGACAGACTGACAGACTGACAGACTGACAGACTGACAGACTGACAGACTGACAGACTGACAGACTGACAGACTGACAGACTGACAGACTGACAGACTGACAGACTGACAGACTGACAGACTGACAGACTGACAGACTGACAGACTGACAGACTGACAGACTGACAGACTGACAGACTGACAGACTGACAGACTGACAGACTGACAGACTGACAGACTGACAGACTGACAGACTGACAGACTGACAGACTGACAGACTGACAGACTGACAGACTGACAGACTGACAGACTGACAGACTGACAGACTGACAGACTGACAGACTGACAGACTGACAGACTGACAGACTGACAGACTGACAGACTGACAGACTGACAGACTGACAGACTGACAGACTGACAGACTGACAGACTGACAGACTGACAGACTGACAGACTGACAGACTGACAGACTGACAGACTGACAGACTGACAGACTGACAGACTGACAGACTGACAGACTGACAGACTGACAGACTGACAGACTGACAGACTGACAGACTGACAGACTGACAGACTGACAGACTGACAGACTGACAGACTGACAGACTGACAGACTGACAGACTGACAGACTGACAGACTGACAGACTGACAGACTGACAGACTGACAGACTGACAGACTGACAGACTGACAGACTGACAGACTGACAGACTGACAGACTGACAGACTGACAGACTGACAGACTGACAGACTGACAGACTGACAGACTGACAGACTGACAGACTGACAGACTGACAGACTGACAGACTGACAGACTGACAGACTGACAGACTGACAGACTGACAGACTGACAGACTGACAGACTGACAGACTGACAGACTGACAGACTGACAGACTGACAGACTGACAGACTGACAGACTGACAGACTGACAGACTGACAGACTGACAGACTGACAGACTGACAGACTGACAGACTGACAGACTGACAGACTGACAGACTGACAGACTGACAGACTGACAGACTGACAGACTGACAGACTGACAGACTGACAGACTGACAGACTGACAGACTGACAGACTGACAGACTGACAGACTGACAGACTGACAGACTGACAGACTGACAGACTGACAGACTGACAGACTGACAGACTGACAGACTGACAGACTGACAGACTGACAGACTGACAGACTGACAGACTGACAGACTGACAGACTGACAGACTGACAGACTGACAGACTGACAGACTGACAGACTGACAGACTGACAGACTGACAGACTGACAGACTGACAGACTGACAGACTGACAGACTGACAGACTGACAGACTGACAGACTGACAGACTGACAGACTGACAGACTGACAGACTGACAGACTGACAGACTGACAGACTGACAGACTGACAGACTGACAGACTGACAGACTGACAGACTGACAGACTGACAGACTGACAGACTGACAGACTGACAGACTGACAGACTGACAGACTGACAGACTGACAGACTGACAGACTGACAGACTGACAGACTGACAGACTGACAGACTGACAGACTGACAGACTGACAGACTGACAGACTGACAGACTGACAGACTGACAGACTGACAGACTGACAGACTGACAGACTGACAGACTGACAGACTGACAGACTGACAGACTGACAGACTGACAGACTGACAGACTGACAGACTGACAGACTGACAGACTGACAGACTGACAGACTGACAGACTGACAGACTGACAGACTGACAGACTGACAGACTGACAGACTGACAGACTGACAGACTGACAGACTGACAGACTGACAGACTGACAGACTGACAGACTGACAGACTGACAGACTGACAGACTGACAGACTGACAGACTGACAGACTGACAGACTGACAGACTGACAGACTGACAGACTGACAGACTGACAGACTGACAGACTGACAGACTGACAGACTGACAGACTGACAGACTGACAGACTGACAGACTGACAGACTGACAGACTGACAGACTGACAGACTGACAGACTGACAGACTGACAGACTGACAGACTGACAGACTGACAGACTGACAGACTGACAGACTGACAGACTGACAGACTGACAGACTGACAGACTGACAGACTGACAGACTGACAGACTGACAGACTGACAGACTGACAGACTGACAGACTGACAGACTGACAGACTGACAGACTGACAGACTGACAGACTGACAGACTGACAGACTGACAGACTGACAGACTGACAGACTGACAGACTGACAGACTGACAGACTGACAGACTGACAGACTGACAGACTGACAGACTGACAGACTGACAGACTGACAGACTGACAGACTGACAGACTGACAGACTGACAGACTGACAGACTGACAGACTGACAGACTGACAGACTGACAGACTGACAGACTGACAGACTGACAGACTGACAGACTGACAGACTGACAGACTGACAGACTGACAGACTGACAGACTGACAGACTGACAGACTGACAGACTGACAGACTGACAGACTGACAGACTGACAGACTGACAGACTGACAGACTGACAGACTGACAGACTGACAGACTGACAGACTGACAGACTGACAGACTGACAGACTGACAGACTGACAGACTGACAGACTGACAGACTGACAGACTGACAGACTGACAGACTGACAGACTGACAGACTGACAGACTGACAGACTGACAGACTGACAGACTGACAGACTGACAGACTGACAGACTGACAGACTGACAGACTGACAGACTGACAGACTGACAGACTGACAGACTGACAGACTGACAGACTGACAGACTGACAGACTGACAGACTGACAGACTGACAGACTGACAGACTGACAGACTGACAGACTGACAGACTGACAGACTGACAGACTGACAGACTGACAGACTGACAGACTGACAGACTGACAGACTGACAGACTGACAGACTGACAGACTGACAGACTGACAGACTGACAGACTGACAGACTGACAGACTGACAGACTGACAGACTGACAGACTGACAGACTGACAGACTGACAGACTGACAGACTGACAGACTGACAGACTGACAGACTGACAGACTGACAGACTGACAGACTGACAGACTGACAGACTGACAGACTGACAGACTGACAGACTGACAGACTGACAGACTGACAGACTGACAGACTGACAGACTGACAGACTGACAGACTGACAGACTGACAGACTGACAGACTGACAGACTGACAGACTGACAGACTGACAGACTGACAGACTGACAGACTGACAGACTGACAGACTGACAGACTGACAGACTGACAGACTGACAGACTGACAGACTGACAGACTGACAGACTGACAGACTGACAGACTGACAGACTGACAGACTGACAGACTGACAGACTGACAGACTGACAGACTGACAGACTGACAGACTGACAGACTGACAGACTGACAGACTGACAGACTGACAGACTGACAGACTGACAGACTGACAGACTGACAGACTGACAGACTGACAGACTGACAGACTGACAGACTGACAGACTGACAGACTGACAGACTGACAGACTGACAGACTGACAGACTGACAGACTGACAGACTGACAGACTGACAGACTGACAGACTGACAGACTGACAGACTGACAGACTGACAGACTGACAGACTGACAGACTGACAGACTGACAGACTGACAGACTGACAGACTGACAGACTGACAGACTGACAGACTGACAGACTGACAGACTGACAGACTGACAGACTGACAGACTGACAGACTGACAGACTGACAGACTGACAGACTGACAGACTGACAGACTGACAGACTGACAGACTGACAGACTGACAGACTGACAGACTGACAGACTGACAGACTGACAGACTGACAGACTGACAGACTGACAGACTGACAGACTGACAGACTGACAGACTGACAGACTGACAGACTGACAGACTGACAGACTGACAGACTGACAGACTGACAGACTGACAGACTGACAGACTGACAGACTGACAGACTGACAGACTGACAGACTGACAGACTGACAGACTGACAGACTGACAGACTGACAGACTGACAGACTGACAGACTGACAGACTGACAGACTGACAGACTGACAGACTGACAGACTGACAGACTGACAGACTGACAGACTGACAGACTGACAGACTGACAGACTGACAGACTGACAGACTGACAGACTGACAGACTGACAGACTGACAGACTGACAGACTGACAGACTGACAGACTGACAGACTGACAGACTGACAGACTGACAGACTGACAGACTGACAGACTGACAGACTGACAGACTGACAGACTGACAGACTGACAGACTGACAGACTGACAGACTGACAGACTGACAGACTGACAGACTGACAGACTGACAGACTGACAGACTGACAGACTGACAGACTGACAGACTGACAGACTGACAGACTGACAGACTGACAGACTGACAGACTGACAGACTGACAGACTGACAGACTGACAGACTGACAGACTGACAGACTGACAGACTGACAGACTGACAGACTGACAGACTGACAGACTGACAGACTGACAGACTGACAGACTGACAGACTGACAGACTGACAGACTGACAGACTGACAGACTGACAGACTGACAGACTGACAGACTGACAGACTGACAGACTGACAGACTGACAGACTGACAGACTGACAGACTGACAGACTGACAGACTGACAGACTGACAGACTGACAGACTGACAGACTGACAGACTGACAGACTGACAGACTGACAGACTGACAGACTGACAGACTGACAGACTGACAGACTGACAGACTGACAGACTGACAGACTGACAGACTGACAGACTGACAGACTGACAGACTGACAGACTGACAGACTGACAGACTGACAGACTGACAGACTGACAGACTGACAGACTGACAGACTGACAGACTGACAGACTGACAGACTGACAGACTGACAGACTGACAGACTGACAGACTGACAGACTGACAGACTGACAGACTGACAGACTGACAGACTGACAGACTGACAGACTGACAGACTGACAGACTGACAGACTGACAGACTGACAGACTGACAGACTGACAGACTGACAGACTGACAGACTGACAGACTGACAGACTGACAGACTGACAGACTGACAGACTGACAGACTGACAGACTGACAGACTGACAGACTGACAGACTGACAGACTGACAGACTGACAGACTGACAGACTGACAGACTGACAGACTGACAGACTGACAGACTGACAGACTGACAGACTGACAGACTGACAGACTGACAGACTGACAGACTGACAGACTGACAGACTGACAGACTGACAGACTGACAGACTGACAGACTGACAGACTGACAGACTGACAGACTGACAGACTGACAGACTGACAGACTGACAGACTGACAGACTGACAGACTGACAGACTGACAGACTGACAGACTGACAGACTGACAGACTGACAGACTGACAGACTGACAGACTGACAGACTGACAGACTGACAGACTGACAGACTGACAGACTGACAGACTGACAGACTGACAGACTGACAGACTGACAGACTGACAGACTGACAGACTGACAGACTGACAGACTGACAGACTGACAGACTGACAGACTGACAGACTGACAGACTGACAGACTGACAGACTGACAGACTGACAGACTGACAGACTGACAGACTGACAGACTGACAGACTGACAGACTGACAGACTGACAGACTGACAGACTGACAGACTGACAGACTGACAGACTGACAGACTGACAGACTGACAGACTGACAGACTGACAGACTGACAGACTGACAGACTGACAGACTGACAGACTGACAGACTGACAGACTGACAGACTGACAGACTGACAGACTGACAGACTGACAGACTGACAGACTGACAGACTGACAGACTGACAGACTGACAGACTGACAGACTGACAGACTGACAGACTGACAGACTGACAGACTGACAGACTGACAGACTGACAGACTGACAGACTGACAGACTGACAGACTGACAGACTGACAGACTGACAGACTGACAGACTGACAGACTGACAGACTGACAGACTGACAGACTGACAGACTGACAGACTGACAGACTGACAGACTGACAGACTGACAGACTGACAGACTGACAGACTGACAGACTGACAGACTGACAGACTGACAGACTGACAGACTGACAGACTGACAGACTGACAGACTGACAGACTGACAGACTGACAGACTGACAGACTGACAGACTGACAGACTGACAGACTGACAGACTGACAGACTGACAGACTGACAGACTGACAGACTGACAGACTGACAGACTGACAGACTGACAGACTGACAGACTGACAGACTGACAGACTGACAGACTGACAGACTGACAGACTGACAGACTGACAGACTGACAGACTGACAGACTGACAGACTGACAGACTGACAGACTGACAGACTGACAGACTGACAGACTGACAGACTGACAGACTGACAGACTGACAGACTGACAGACTGACAGACTGACAGACTGACAGACTGACAGACTGACAGACTGACAGACTGACAGACTGACAGACTGACAGACTGACAGACTGACAGACTGACAGACTGACAGACTGACAGACTGACAGACTGACAGACTGACAGACTGACAGACTGACAGACTGACAGACTGACAGACTGACAGACTGACAGACTGACAGACTGACAGACTGACAGACTGACAGACTGACAGACTGACAGACTGACAGACTGACAGACTGACAGACTGACAGACTGACAGACTGACAGACTGACAGACTGACAGACTGACAGACTGACAGACTGACAGACTGACAGACTGACAGACTGACAGACTGACAGACTGACAGACTGACAGACTGACAGACTGACAGACTGACAGACTGACAGACTGACAGACTGACAGACTGACAGACTGACAGACTGACAGACTGACAGACTGACAGACTGACAGACTGACAGACTGACAGACTGACAGACTGACAGACTGACAGACTGACAGACTGACAGACTGACAGACTGACAGACTGACAGACTGACAGACTGACAGACTGACAGACTGACAGACTGACAGACTGACAGACTGACAGACTGACAGACTGACAGACTGACAGACTGACAGACTGACAGACTGACAGACTGACAGACTGACAGACTGACAGACTGACAGACTGACAGACTGACAGACTGACAGACTGACAGACTGACAGACTGACAGACTGACAGACTGACAGACTGACAGACTGACAGACTGACAGACTGACAGACTGACAGACTGACAGACTGACAGACTGACAGACTGACAGACTGACAGACTGACAGACTGACAGACTGACAGACTGACAGACTGACAGACTGACAGACTGACAGACTGACAGACTGACAGACTGACAGACTGACAGACTGACAGACTGACAGACTGACAGACTGACAGACTGACAGACTGACAGACTGACAGACTGACAGACTGACAGACTGACAGACTGACAGACTGACAGACTGACAGACTGACAGACTGACAGACTGACAGACTGACAGACTGACAGACTGACAGACTGACAGACTGACAGACTGACAGACTGACAGACTGACAGACTGACAGACTGACAGACTGACAGACTGACAGACTGACAGACTGACAGACTGACAGACTGACAGACTGACAGACTGACAGACTGACAGACTGACAGACTGACAGACTGACAGACTGACAGACTGACAGACTGACAGACTGACAGACTGACAGACTGACAGACTGACAGACTGACAGACTGACAGACTGACAGACTGACAGACTGACAGACTGACAGACTGACAGACTGACAGACTGACAGACTGACAGACTGACAGACTGACAGACTGACAGACTGACAGACTGACAGACTGACAGACTGACAGACTGACAGACTGACAGACTGACAGACTGACAGACTGACAGACTGACAGACTGACAGACTGACAGACTGACAGACTGACAGACTGACAGACTGACAGACTGACAGACTGACAGACTGACAGACTGACAGACTGACAGACTGACAGACTGACAGACTGACAGACTGACAGACTGACAGACTGACAGACTGACAGACTGACAGACTGACAGACTGACAGACTGACAGACTGACAGACTGACAGACTGACAGACTGACAGACTGACAGACTGACAGACTGACAGACTGACAGACTGACAGACTGACAGACTGACAGACTGACAGACTGTCTGACAGACTGACAGACTGACAGACTGACAGACTGACAGACTGACAGACTGACAGACTGACAGACTGACAGACTGACAGACTGACAGACTGACAGACTGACAGACTGACAGACTGACAGACTGACAGACTGACAGACTGACAGACTGACAGACTGACAGACTGACAGACTGACAGACTGACAGACTGACAGACTGACAGACTGACAGACTGACAGACTGACAGACTGACAGACTGACAGACTGACAGACTGACAGACTGACAGACTGACAGACTGACAGACTGACAGACTGACAGACTGACAGACTGACAGACTGACAGACTGACAGACTGACAGACTGACAGACTGACAGACTGACAGACTGACAGACTGACAGACTGACAGACTGACAGACTGACAGACTGACAGACTGACAGACTGACAGACTGACAGACTGACAGACTGACAGACTGACAGACTGACAGACTGACAGACTGACAGACTGACAGACTGACAGACTGACAGACTGACAGACTGACAGACTGACAGACTGACAGACTGACAGACTGACAGACTGACAGACTGACAGACTGACAGACTGACAGACTGACAGACTGACAGACTGACAGACTGACAGACTGACAGACTGACAGACTGACAGACTGACAGACTGACAGACTGACAGACTGACAGACTGACAGACTGACAGACTGACAGACTGACAGACTGACAGACTGACAGACTGACAGACTGACAGACTGACAGACTGACAGACTGACAGACTGACAGACTGACAGACTGACAGACTGACAGACTGACAGACTGACAGACTGACAGACTGACAGACTGACAGACTGACAGACTGACAGACTGACAGACTGACAGACTGACAGACTGACAGACTGACAGACTGACAGACTGACAGACTGACAGACTGACAGACTGACAGACTGACAGACTGACAGACTGACAGACTGACAGACTGACAGACTGACAGACTGACAGACTGACAGACTGACAGACTGACAGACTGACAGACTGACAGACTGACAGACTGACAGACTGACAGACTGACAGACTGACAGACTGACAGACTGACAGACTGACAGACTGACAGACTGACAGACTGACAGACTGACAGACTGACAGACTGACAGACTGACAGACTGACAGACTGACAGACTGACAGACTGACAGACTGACAGACTGACAGACTGACAGACTGACAGACTGACAGACTGACAGACTGACAGACTGACAGACTGACAGACTGACAGACTGACAGACTGACAGACTGACAGACTGACAGACTGACAGACTGACAGACTGACAGACTGACAGACTGACAGACTGACAGACTGACAGACTGACAGACTGACAGACTGACAGACTGACAGACTGACAGACTGACAGACTGACAGACTGACAGACTGACAGACTGACAGACTGACAGACTGACAGACTGACAGACTGACAGACTGACAGACTGACAGACTGACAGACTGACAGACTGACAGACTGACAGACTGACAGACTGACAGACTGACAGACTGACAGACTGACAGACTGACAGACTGACAGACTGACAGACTGACAGACTGACAGACTGACAGACTGACAGACTGACAGACTGACAGACTGACAGACTGACAGACTGACAGACTGACAGACTGACAGACTGACAGACTGACAGACTGACAGACAGACTGACAGACTGACAGACTGACAGACTGACAGACTGACAGACTGACAGACTGACAGACTGACAGACTGACAGACTGACAGACTGACAGACTGACAGACTGACAGACTGACAGACTGACAGACTGACAGACTGACAGACTGACAGACTGACAGACTGACAGACTGACAGACTGACAGACTGACAGACTGACAGACTGACAGACTGACAGACTGACAGACTGACAGACTGACAGACTGACAGACTGACAGACTGACAGACTGACAGACTGACAGACTGACAGACTGACAGACTGACAGACTGACAGACTGACAGACTGACAGACTGACAGACTGACAGACTGACAGACTGACAGACTGACAGACTGACAGACTGACAGACTGACAGACTGACAGACTGACAGACTGACAGACTGACAGACTGACAGACTGACAGACTGACAGACTGACAGACTGACAGACTGACAGACTGACAGACTGACAGACTGACAGACTGACAGACTGACAGACTGACAGACTGACAGACTGACAGACTGACAGACTGACAGACTGACAGACTGACAGACTGACAGACTGACAGACTGACAGACTGACAGACTGACAGACTGACAGACTGACAGACTGACAGACTGACAGACTGACAGACTGACAGACTGACAGACTGACAGACTGACAGACTGACAGACTGACAGACTGACAGACTGACAGACTGACAGACTGACAGACTGACAGACTGACAGACTGACAGACTGACAGACTGACAGACTGACAGACTGACAGACTGACAGACTGACAGACTGACAGACTGACAGACTGACAGACTGACAGACTGACAGACTGACAGACTGACAGACTGACAGACAGACTGACAGACTGACAGACTGACAGACTGACAGACTGACAGACTGACAGACTGACAGACTGACAGACTGACAGACTGACAGACTGACAGACTGACAGACTGACAGACTGACAGACTGACAGACTGACAGACTGACAGACTGACAGACTGACAGACTGACAGACTGACAGACTGACAGACTGACAGACTGACAGACTGACAGACTGACAGACTGACAGACTGACAGACTGACAGACTGACAGACTGACAGACTGACAGACTGACAGACTGACAGACTGACAGACTGACAGACTGACAGACTGACAGACTGACAGACTGACAGACTGACAGACTGACAGACTGACAGACTGACAGACTGACAGACTGACAGACTGACAGACTGACAGACTGACAGACTGACAGACTGACAGACTGACAGACTGACAGACTGACAGACTGACAGACTGACAGACTGACAGACTGACAGACTGACAGACTGACAGACTGACAGACTGACAGACTGACAGACTGACAGACTGACAGACTGACAGACTGACAGACTGACAGACTGACAGACTGACAGACTGACAGACTGACAGACTGACAGACTGACAGACTGACAGACTGACAGACTGACAGACTGACAGACTGACAGACTGACAGACTGACAGACTGACAGACTGACAGACTGACAGACTGACAGACTGACAGACTGACAGACTGACAGACTGACAGACTGACAGACTGACAGACTGACAGACTGACAGACTGACAGACTGACAGACTGACAGACTGACAGACTGACAGACTGACAGACTGACAGACTGACAGACTGACAGACTGACAGACTGACAGACTGACAGACTGACAGACTGACAGACTGACAGACTGACAGACTGACAGACTGACAGACTGACAGACTGACAGACTGACAGACTGACAGACTGACAGACTGACAGACTGACAGACTGACAGACTGACAGACTGACAGACTGACAGACTGACAGACTGACAGACTGACAGACTGACAGACTGACAGACTGACAGACTGACAGACTGACAGACTGACAGACTGACAGACTGACAGACTGACAGACTGACAGACTGACAGACTGACAGACTGACAGACTGACAGACTGACAGACTGACAGACTGACAGACTGACAGACTGACAGACTGACAGACTGACAGACTGACAGACTGACAGACTGACAGACTGACAGACTGACAGACTGACAGACTGACAGACTGACAGACTGACAGACTGACAGACTGACAGACTGACAGACTGACAGACTGACAGACTGACAGACTGACAGACTGACAGACTGACAGACTGACAGACTGACAGACTGACAGACTGACAGACTGACAGACTGACAGACTGACAGACTGACAGACTGACAGACTGACAGACTGACAGACTGACAGACTGACAGACTGACAGACTGACAGACTGACAGACTGACAGACTGACAGACTGACAGACTGACAGACTGACAGACTGACAGACTGACAGACTGACAGACTGACAGACTGACAGACTGACAGACTGACAGACTGACAGACTGACAGACTGACAGACTGACAGACTGACAGACTGACAGACTGACAGACTGACAGACTGACAGACTGACAGACTGACAGACTGACAGACTGACAGACTGACAGACTGACAGACTGACAGACTGACAGACTGACAGACTGACAGACTGACAGACTGACAGACTGACAGACTGACAGACTGACAGACTGACAGACTGACAGACTGACAGACTGACAGACTGACAGACTGACAGA
>CAJVCO010000429.1:0-17551 GCA_910595825.1 Philhelius pedissequus | reverse complement strand
AAATAACAACAAAGTAGACATTTTTCGCTGTTCCGTGTTTCGATAACCGTTTTTCTTTCTGTGTCAGCTTCAAAATATCTTAATTCATTCGAATTCGTTGAAAGAACAACGAAATTAACGTGGAATTTCATCAAATAACAACAAAGTAGACATTTTTCGCTGTTCCGTGCTTTGATAACCTTTTTTTCTTTCTGTCAGCTCATAATATCTTAATTCATTCGAAATCGGTCAAGGAACAACGAAATTAACATGAAACTTCATCAAATAACAACAAAGTAGACATTTTTCGCTGTTCCGTGCTTTGATAACCTTTTTTTCTTTCTGTCAGCTCATAATATCTTAATTCATTCGAAATCGGTCAAAGAACAACGAAATTAACATGAAACTTCATCAAATAACAACAAAGTAGACATTTTTCGCTGTTCCGTGCTTTGATAACCTTTTTTTCTTTCTGTCAGCTTATAATATCTTAATTCATTCGAAATCGGTCAAAGAACAACGAAATTAACATGAAACTTCATCAAATAACAACAAAGTAGACATTTTTCGCTGTTCCGTGTTTCGATAACCGTTTTTCTTTCTGTGTCAGCTTCAAAATATCTTAATTCATTCGAATTCGTTGAAAGAACAACGAAATTAACGTGGAATTTCATCAAATAACAACAAAGTAGACATTTTTCGCTGCTCCGTGCTTTGATAACCTTTTTTTCTTTCTGTCAGCTCATAATATCTTAATTCATTCGAAATCGGTCAAAGAACAACGAAATTAACATGAAACTTCATCAAATAACAACAAAGTAGACATTTTTCGCTGTTCCGTGCTTTGATAACCTTTTTTTCTTTCTGTCAGCTCATAATATCTTAATTCATTCGAATTCGTTGAAAGAACAACGAAATTAACGTGGAATTTCATCAAATAACAACAAAGTAGACATTTTTCGCTGTTCCGTGCTTTGATAACCTTTTTTCCTTTCTGTCAGCTCATAATATCTTAATTCATTCGAAATCGGTCAAAGAACAACGAAATTACCATGAAACTTCATCAAATAACAACAAAGTAGACATTTTTCGCTGTTCCGTGCTTTGATAACCTTTTTTTCTTTCTGTCAGCTCATAATATCTTAATTCATTCGAAATCGGTCAAAGAACAACGAAATTAACACGAAACTTCATCAAATAACAACAAAGTAGACATTTTTCGCTGTTCCGTGCTTTGATAACCTTTTTTTCTTTCTGTCAGCTCATAATATCTTAATTCATTCGAAATCGGTCAAAGAACAACGAAATTAACATGAAACTTCATCAAATAACAACAAAGTAGACATTTTTCGCTGTTCCGTGCTTTGATAACCTTTTTTTCTTTCTGTCAGCTCATAATATCTTAATTCATTCGAAATCGGTCAAAGAACAACGAAATTAACATGAAACTTCATCAAATAACAACAAAGTAGACATTTTTCGCTGTTCCGTGCTTTGATAACCTTTTTTTCTTTCTGTCAGCTCATAATATCTTAATTCATTCGAAATCGGTCAAAGAACAACGAAATTAACATGAAACTTCATCAAATAACAACAAAGTAGACATTTTTCGCTGTTCCGTGTTTCGATAACCGTTTTTCTTTCTGTGTCAGCTTCAAAATATCTTAATTCATTCGAATTCGTTCAAAGAACAACGAAATTAACGTGGAATTTCATCAAATAACAACAAAGTAGACATTTTTCGCTGTTCCGTGCTTTGATAACCTTTTTTTCTTTCTGTCAGCTCATAATATCTTAATTCATTCGAAATCGGTCAAAGAACAACGAAATTAACATGAAACTTCATCAAATAACAACAAAGTAGACATTTTTCGCTGTTCCGTGCTTTGATAACCTTTTTTTCTTTCTGTCAGCTCATAATATCTAAATTCATTCGAAATCGGTCAAAGAACAACGAAATTAACATGAAACTTCATCAAATAACAACAAAGTAGACATTTTTCGCTGTTCCGTGCTTTGATAACCTTTTTTTCTTTCTGTCAGCTCATAATATCTTAATTCATTCGAAATCGGTCAAAGAACAACGAAATTAACATGAAACTTCATCAAATAACAACAAAGTAGACATTTTTCGCTGTTCCGTGTTTCGATAACCGTTTTTCTTTCTGTGTCAGCTTCAAAATATCTTAATTCATTCGAATTCGTTGAAAGAACAACGAAATTAACGTGGAATTTCATCAAATAACAACAAAGTAGACATTTTTCGCTGTTCCGTGCTTTGATAACCTTTTTTTCTTTCTGTCAGCTCATAATATCTTAATTCATTCGAAATCGGTCAAAGAACAACGAAATTAACATGAAACTTCACCAAATAACAACAAAGTAGACATTTTTCGCTGTTCCGTGCTTTGATAACCTTTTTTTCTTTCTGTCAGCTCATAATATCTTAATTCATTCGAAATCGGTCAAAGAACAACGAAATTAACATGAAACTTCATCAAATAACAACAAAGTAGACATTTTTCGCTGTTCCGTGCTTTGATAACCTTTTTTTCTTTCTGTCAGCTCATAATATCTTAATTCATTCGAAATCGGTCAAAGAACAACGAAATTAACATGAAACTTCATCAAATAACAACAAAGTAGACATTTTTCGCTGTTCCGTGTTTCGATAACCGTTTTTCTTTCTGTGTCAGCTTCAAAATATCTTAATTCATTCGAATTCGTTGAAAGAACAACGAAATTAACGTGGAATTTCATCAAATAACAACAAAGTAGACATTTTTCGCTGTTCCGTGCTTTGATAACCTTTTTTCCTTTCTGTCAGCTCATAATATCTTAATTCATTCGAAATCGGTCAAAGAACAACGAAATTAACATGAAACTTCATCAAATAACAACAAAGTAGACATTTTTCGCTGTTCCGTGCTTTGATAACCTTTTTTTCTTTCTGTCAGCTCATAATATCTTAATTCATTCGAAATCGGTCAAAGAACAACGAAATTAACATGAAACTTCATCAAATAACAACAAAGTAGACATTTTTCGCTGTTCCGTGCTTTGATAACCTTTTTTTTCTTTCTGTCAGCTCATAATATCTTAATTCATTCGAAATCGGTCAAAGAACAACGAAATTAACATGAAACTTCATCAAATAACAACAAAGTAGACATTTTTCGCTGTTCCGTGCTTTGATAACCTTTTTTTCTTTCTGTCAGCTCATAATATCTTAATTCATTCGAAATCGGTCAAAGAACAACGAAATTAACATGAAACTTCATCAAATAACAACAAAGTAGACATTTTTCGCTGTTCCGTGCTTTGATAACCTTTTTTTCTTTCTGTCAGCTCATAATATCTTAATTCATTCGAAATCGGTCAAAGAACAACGAAATTAACATGAAACTTCATCAAATAACAACAAAGTAGACATTTTTCGCTGTTCCGTGTTTCGATAACCGTTTTTCTTTCTGTGTCAGCTTCAAAATATCTTAATTCATTCGAATTCGTTGAAAGAACAACGAAATTAACGTGGAATTTCATCAAATAACAACAAAGTAGACATTTTTCGCTGTTCCGTGCTTTGATAACCTTTTTTTCTTTCTGTCAGCTCATAATATCTTAATTCATTCGAAATCGGTCAAGGAACAACGAAATTAACATGAAACTTCATCAAATAACAACAAAGTAGACATTTTTCGCTGTTCCGTGCTTTGATAACCTTTTTTTCTTTCTGTCAGCTCATAATATCTTAATTCATTCGAAATCGGTCAAAGAACAACGAAATTAACATGAAACTTCATCAAATAACAACAAAGTAGACATTTTTCGCTGTTCCGTGCTTTGATAACCTTTTTTTCTTTCTGTCAGCTTATAATATCTTAATTCATTCGAAATCGGTCAAAGAACAACGAAATTAACATGAAACTTCATCAAATAACAACAAAGTAGACATTTTTCGCTGTTCCGTGTTTCGATAACCGTTTTTCTTTCTGTGTCAGCTTCAAAATATCTTAATTCATTCGAATTCGTTGAAAGAACAACGAAATTAACGTGGAATTTCATCAAATAACAACAAAGTAGACATTTTTCGCTGCTCCGTGCTTTGATAACCTTTTTTTCTTTCTGTCAGCTCATAATATCTTAATTCATTCGAAATCGGTCAAAGAACAACGAAATTAACATGAAACTTCATCAAATAACAACAAAGTAGACATTTTTCGCTGTTCCGTGCTTTGATAACCTTTTTTTCTTTCTGTCAGCTCATAATATCTTAATTCATTCGAATTCGTTGAAAGAACAACGAAATTAACGTGGAATTTCATCAAATAACAACAAAGTAGACATTTTTCGCTGTTCCGTGCTTTGATAACCTTTTTTCCTTTCTGTCAGCTCATAATATCTTAATTCATTCGAAATCGGTCAAAGAACAACGAAATTACCATGAAACTTAATCAAATAACAACAAAGTAGACATTTTTCGCTGTTCCGTGCTTTGATAACCTTTTTTTCTTTCTGTCAGCTCATAATATCTTAATTCATTCGAAATCGGTCAAAGAACAACGAAATTAACACGAAACTTCATCAAATAACAACAAAGTAGACATTTTTCGCTGTTCCGTGCTTTGATAACCTTTTTTTCTTTCTGTCAGCTCATAATATCTTAATTCATTCGAAATCGGTCAAAGAACAACGAAATTAACATGAAACTTCATCAAATAACAACAAAGTAGACATATTTCGCTGTTCCGTGCTTTGATAACCTTTTTTTCTTTCTGTCAGCTCATAATATCTTAATTCATTCGAAATCGGTCAAAGAACAACGAAATTAACATGAAACTTCATCAAATAACAACAAAGTAGACATTTTTCGCTGTTCCGTGCTTTGATAACCTTTTTTTCTTTCTGTCAGCTCATAATATCTTAATTCATTCGAAATCGGTCAAAGAACAACGAAATTAACATGAAACTTCATCAAATAACAACAAAGTAGACATTTTTCGCTGTTCCGTGTTTCGATAACCGTTTTTCTTTCTGTGTCAGCTTCAAAATATCTTAATTCATTCGAATTCGTTGAAAGAACAACGAAATTAACGTGGAATTTCATCAAATAACAACAAAGTAGACATTTTTCGCTGTTCCGTGCTTTGATAACCTTTTTTTCTTTCTGTCAGCTCATAATATCTTAATTCATTCGAAATCGGTCAAAGAACAACGAAATTAACATGAAACTTCATCAAATAACAACAAAGTAGACATTTTTCGCTGTTCCGTGCTTTGATAACCTTTTTTTCTTTCTGTCAGCTCATAATATCTAAATTCATTCGAAATCGGTCAAAGAACAACGAAATTAACATGAAACTTCATCAAATAACAACAAAGTAGACATTTTTCGCTGTTCCGTGCTTTGATAACCTTTTTTTCTTTCTGTCAGCTCATAATATCTTAATTCATTCGAAATCGGTCAAAGAACAACGAAATTAACATGAAACTTCATCAAATAACAACAAAGTAGATATTTTTCGCTGTTCCGTGTTTCGATAACCGTTTTTCTTTCTGTGTCAGCTTCAAAATATCTTAATTCATTCGAATTCGTTGAAAGAACAACGAAATTAACGTGGAATTTCATCAAATAACAACAAAGTAGACATTTTTCGCTGTTCCGTGCTTTGATAACCTTTTTTTCTTTCTGTCAGCTCATAATATCTTAATTCATTCGAAATCGGTCAAAGAACAACGAAATTAACATGAAACTTCATCAAATAACAACAAAGTAGACATTTTTCGCTGTTCCGTGCTTTGATAACCTTTTTTTCTTTCTGTCAGCTCATAATATCTTAATTCATTCGAAATCGGTCAAAGAACAACGAAATTAACATGAAACTTCATCAAATAACAACAAAGTAGACATTTTTCGCTGTTCCGTGCTTTGATAACCTTTTTTTCTTTCTGTCAGCTCATAATATCTTAATTCATTCGAAATCGGTCAAAGAACAACGAAATTAACATGAAACTTCATCAAATAACAACAAAGTAGACATTTTTCGCTGTTCCGTGTTTCGATAACCGTTTTTCTTTCTGTGTCAGCTTCAAAATATCTTAATTCATTCGAATTCGTTGAAAGAACAACGAAATTAACGTGGAATTTCATCAAATAACAACAAAGTAGACATTTTTCGCTGTTCCGTGCTTTGATAACCTTTTTTTCTTTCTGTCAGCTCATAATATCTTAATTCATTCGAAATCGGTCAAAGAACAACGAAATTAACATGAAACTTCATCAAATAACAACAAAGTAGACATTTTTCGCTGTTCCGTGCTTTGATAACCTTTTTTTCTTTCTGTCAGCTCATAATATCTTAATTCATTCGAAATCGGTCAAAGAACAACGAAATTAACATGAAACTTCATCAAATAACAACAAAGTAGACATTTTTCGCTGTTCCGTGCTTTGATAACCTTTTTTTCTTTCTGTCAGCTCATAATATCTTAATTCATTCGAAATCGGTCAAAGAACAACGAAATTAACATGAAACTTCATCAAATAACAACAAAGTAGACATTTTTCGCTGTTCCGTGTTTCGATAACCGTTTTTCTTTCTGTGTCAGCTTCAAAATATCTTAATTCATTCGAATTCGTTGAAAGAACAACGAAATTAACGTGGAATTTCATCAAATAACAACAAAGTAGACATTTTTCGCTGTTCCGTGCTTTGATAACCTTTTTTTCTTTCTGTCAGCTCATAATATCTTAATTCATTCGAAATCGGTCAAAGAACAACGAAATTAACATGAAACTTCATCAAATAACAACAAAGTAGACATTTTTCGCTGTTCCGTGCTTTGATAACCTTTTTTTCTTTCTGTCAGCTCATAATATCTTAATTCATTCGAAATCGGTCAAAGAACAACGAAATTAACATGAAACTTCATCAAATAACAACAAAGTAGACATTTTTCGCTGTTCCGTGCTTTGATAACCTTTTTTTCTTTCTGTCAGCTCATAATATCTTAATTCATTCGAAATCGGTCAAAGAACAACGAAATTAACGTGGAATTTCATCAAATAACAACAAAGTAGACATTTTTCGCTGTTCCGTGCTTTGATAACCTTTTTTTCTTTCTGTCAGCTCATAATATCTTAATTCATTCGAAATCGGTCAAAGAACAACGACATTAACATGAAACTTCATCAAATAACAACAAAGTAGACATTTTTCGCTGTTCCGTGCTTTGATAACCTTTTTTTCTTTCTGTCAGCTCATAATATCTTAATTCATTCGAAATCGGTCAAAGAACAACGAAATTAACATGAAACTTCATCAAATAACAACAAAGTAGACATTTTTCGCTGTTCCGTGTTTCGATAACCGTTTTTCTTTCTGTGTCAGCTTCAAAATATCTTAATTCATTCGAATTCGTTGAAAGAACAACGAAATTAACGTGGAATTTCATCAAATAACAACAAAGTAGACATTTTTCGCTGTTCCGTGCTTTGATAACCTTTTTTTCTTTCTGTCAGCTCATAATATCTTAATTCATTCGAAATCGGTCAAAGAACAACGAAATTAACATGAAACTTCATCAAATAACAACAAAGTAGACATTTTTCGCTGTTCCGTGCTTTGATAACCTTTTTTTCTTTCTGTCAGCTCATAATATCTTAATTCATTCGAAATCGGTCAAAGAACAACGAAATTAACATGAAACTTCATCAAATAACAACAAAGTAGACATTTTTCGCTGTTCCGTGCTTTGATAACCTTTTTTTCTTTCTGTCAGCTCATAATATCTTAATTCATTCGAAATCGGTCAAAGAACAACGAAATTAACATGAAACTTCATCAAATAACAACAAAGTAGACATTTTTCGCTGTTCCGTGTTTCGATAACCGTTTTTCTTTCTGTGTCAGCTTCAAAATATCTTAATTCATTCGAATTCGTTGAAAGAACAACGAAATTAACGTGGAATTTCATCAAATAACAACAAAGTAGACATTTTTCGCTGTTCCGTGCTTTGATAACCTTTTTTTCTTTCTGTCAGCTCATAATATCTTAATTCATTCGAAATCGGTCAAAGAACAACGAAATTAACATGAAACTTCATCAAATAACAACAAAGTAGACATTTTTCGCTGTTCCGTGCTTTGATAACCTTTTTTTCTTTCTGTCAGCTCATAATATCTTAATTCATTCGAAATCGGTCAAAGAACAACGAAATTAACATGAAACTTCATCAAATAACAACAAAGTAGACATTTTTCGCTGTTCCGTGCTTTGATAACCTTTTTTTCTTTCTGTCAGCTCATAATATCTTAATTCATTCGAAATCGGTCAAAGAACAACGAAATTAACATGAAACTTCATCAAATAACAACAAAGTAGACATTTTTCGCTGTTCCGTGCTTTGATAACCTTTTTTCATTTCTGTCAGCTCATAATATCTTAATTCATTCGAAATCGGTCAAAGAACAACGAAATTAACTGAAACTTCATCAAATAACAACAAAGTAGACATTTTTCGCTGTTCCGTGCTTTGATAACCTTTTTTTCTTTCTGTCAGCTCATAATGTCTTAATTCATTCGAAATCGGTCAAAGAACAACGAAATTTACATGGAACTTCATGAAATAACAACAAAGTAGACATTTTTCGCTGTTCCGTGTTTCGATAACCGTTTTTCTTTCTGTGTCAGCTTCAAAATATCTTAATTCATTCGAATTCGTTGAAAGAACAACGAAATTAACGTGGAATTTCATCAAATAACAACAAAGTAGACATTTTTCGCTGTTCCGTGCTTTGATAACCTTATTTTCTTTCTGTCAGCTCATAATATCTTAATTCATTCGAAATCGGTCAAAGAACAACGAAATTAACATGAAACTTCATCAAATAACAACAAAGTAGACATTTTTCGCTGTTCCGTGCTTTGATAACCTTTTTTTCTTTCTGTCAGCTCATAATATCTTAATTCATTCGAAATCGGTCAAAGAACAACGAAATTAACTGAAACTTCATCAAATAACAACAAAGTAGACATTTTTCGCTGTTCCGTGCTTTGATAACCTTTTTTTCTTTCTGTCAGCTCATAATGTCTTAATTCATTCGAAATCGGTCAAAGAACAACGAAATTTACATGGAACTTCATGAAATAACAACAAAGTAGACATTTTTCGCTGTTCCGTGTTTCGATAACCGTTTTTCTTTCTGTGTCAGCTTCAAAATATCTTAATTCATTCGAATTCGTTGAAAGAACAACGAAATTAACGTGGAATTTCATCAAATAACAACAAAGTAGACATTTTTCGCTGTTCCGTGCTTTGATAACCTTTTTTCCTTTCTGTCAGCTCATAATATCTTAATTCATTCGAAATCGGTCAAAGAACAACGAAATTAACATGAAACTTCATCAAATAACAACAAAGTAGACATTTTTCGCTGTTCCGTGCTTTGATAACCTTTTTTTTCTTTCTGTCAGCTCATAATATCTTAATTCATTCGAAATCGGTCAAAGAACAACGAAATTAACATGAAACTTCATCAAATAACAACAAAGTAGACATTTTTCGCTGTTCCGTGCTTTGATAACCTTTTTTCCTTTCTGTCAGCTCATAATATCTTAATTCATTCGAAGTCGGTCAAAGAACAACGAAATTTACATGGAACTTCATGAAATAACAACAAAGTAGACATTTTTCGCTGTTCCGTGTTTTGATAACCTTTTTTCTTTCTGTGTCAGCTTCAAAATATCTTAATTCATTCGAATTCGTTCAAAGAACAACGAAATTAACGTGGAATTTCATCAAATAACAACAAAGTAGACATTTTTCGCTGTTCCGTGCTTTGATAACCTTTTTTTCTTTCTGTCAGCTCATAATATCTTAACTCATTCGAATTCGTTCAAAGAACAACGAAATTAACGTGGAATTTCATCAAATAACAACAAAGTAGACATTTTTCGCTGTTCCGTGCTTTGATAACCTTTTTTTCTTTCTGTCAGCTCATAATATCTTAATTCATTCGAATTCGTTCAAAGAACAACGAAATTAACGTTGAATTTCATCAAATAACAACAAAGTAGACATTTTTCGCTGTTCCGTGCTTTGATAACCTTTTTTTCTTTCTGTCAGCTCATAATATCTTAATTCATTCGAAATCGGTCAAAGCACAACGAAATTAACATGAAACTTCATCAAATAACAACAAAGTAGACATTTTTCGCTGTTCCGTGCTTTGATAATCTTTTTTTCTTTCTGTCAGCTCATAATATCTTAATTCATTCGAAATCGGTCAAAGAACAACGAAATTTACATGGAACTTCATGAAATAACAACAAAGTAGACATTTTTCGCTGTTCCGTGTTTCGATAACCGTTTTTTTTTCTGTGTCAGCTTCAAAATATCTTAATTCATTCGAATTCGTTCAAAGAACAACGAAATTAACGTGGAATTTCATCAAATAATAACAAAGTAGACATTTTTCGCTGTTCCGTGCTTTGATAACCTTTTTTTCTTTCTGTCAGCTCATAATATCTTAATTCATTCGAAATCGGTCAAAGAACAACGAAATTAACATGAAACTTCATCAAATAACAACAAAGTAGACATTTTTCGCTGTTCCGTGCTTTGATAACCTTTTTTTCTTTCTGTCAAGCTCATAATATCTTAATTCATTCGAAATCGGTCAAAGAACAACGAAATTAACATGAAACTTCATCAAATAACAACAAAGTAGACATTTTTCGCTGTTCCGTGCTTTGATAACCTTTTTTTCTTTCTTTCAGCTCATAATATCTTAATTCATTCGAAATCGGTCAAAGAACAACGAAATTAACATGAAACTTCATCAAATAACAACAAAGTAGACATTTTTCGCTGTTCCGTGCTTTGATAACCTTTTTTTCTTTCTGTCAGCTCATAATATCTTAATTCATTCGAAATCGGTCAAAGAACAACGAAATTTACATGGAACTTCATGAAATAACAACAAAGTAGACATTTTTCGCTGTTCCGTGTTTCGATAACCGTTTTTCTTTCTGTGTCAGCTTCAAAATATCTTAATTCATTCGAATTCGTTGAAAGAACAACGAAATTAACGTGGAATTTCATCAAATAACAACAAAGTAGACATTTTTCGCTGTTCCGTGCTTTGATAACCTTTTTTCCTTTCTGTCAGCTCATAATATCTTAATTCATTCGAAATCGGTCAAAGAACAACGAAATTAACATGAAACTTCATCAAATAACAACAAAGTAGACATTTTTCGCTGTTCCGTGCTTTGATAACCTTTTTTTCTTTCTGTCAGCTCATAATATCTTTATTCATTCGAAATCGGTCAAAGAACAACGAAATTAGCATGAAACTTCATCAAATAACAACAAAGTAGACATTTTTCGCTGTTCCGTGCTTTGATAACCTTTTTTCCTTTCTGTCAGCTCATAATATCTTAATTCATTCGAAGTCGGTCAAAGAACAACGAAATTTACATGGAACTTCATGAAATAACAACAAAGTAGACATTTTTCGCTGTTCCGTGTTTTGATAACCTTTTTTCTTTCTGTGTCAGCTTCAAAATATCTTAATTCATTCGAATTCGTTCAAAGAACAACGAAATTAACGTGGAATTTCATCAAATAACAACAAAGTAGACATTTTTCGCTGTTCCGTGCTTTGATAACCTTTTTTTCTTTCTGTCAGCTCATAATATCTTAATTCATTCGAAATCGGTCAAAGAACAACGAAATTAACATGAAACTTCATCAAATAACAACAAAGTAGACATTTTTCGCTGTTCCGTGCTTTGATAATCTTTTTTTCTTTCTGTCAGCTCATAGTATCTTAATTCATTCGAAATCGGTCAAAGAACAACGAAATTTACATGGAACTTCATGAAATAACAACAAAGTAGACATTTTTCGCTGTTCCGTGTTTCGATAACCGTTTTTCTTTCTGTGTCAGCTTCAAAATATCTTAATTCATTCGAATTCGTTGAAAGAACAACGAAATTAACGTGGAATTTCATCAAATAACAACAAAGTAGACATTTTTCGCTGTTCCGTGCTTTGATAACCTTTTTTTCTTTCTGTCAGCTCATAATATCTTAATTCATTCGAAATCGGTCAAAGAACAACGAAATTAACATGAAACTTCATCAAATAACAACAAAGTAGACATTTTTCGCTGTTCCGTGCTTTGATAACCTTGTTTTCTTTCTGTCAGCTCATAATATCTTAATTCATTTGAAATCGGTCAAAGAACAACGAAATTAACATGAAACTTCATCAAATAACAACAAAGTAGACATTTTTCGCTGTTCCGTGCTTTGATAACCTTTTTTTCTTTCTGTCAGCTCATAATATCTTAATTCATTCGAAATCAGTCAAAGAACAACGAAATTTACATGGAACTTCATGAAATAACAACAAAGTAGACATTTTTCGCTGTTCCGTGTTTCGATAACCTTTTTTCTTTCTGTGTCAGCTTCAAAATATCTTAATTCATTCGAATTCGTTGAAAGAACAACGAAATTAACGTGGAATTTCATCAAATAACAACAAAGTAGACATTTTTCGCTGTTCCGTGCTTTGATAACCTTTTTTCCTTTCTGTCAGCTCATAATATCTTAATTCATTCGAAATCGGTCAAAGAACAACGAAATTAACATGAAACTTCATCAAATAACAACAAAGTAGACATTTTTCGCTGTTCCGTGTTTCGATAACCGTTTTTCTTTCTGTGTCAGCTTCAAAATATCTTAATTCATTCGAATTCGTTGAAAGAACAACGAAATTAACGTGGAATTTCATCAAATAACAACAAAGTAGACATTTTTCGGTGTTCAGTGCTTTGATAAACTTTTTTCCTTTCTGTCAGCTCATAATATCTTAATTCATTCGAAATCGGTCAAAGAACAACGAAATTAACATGAAACTTCATCAAATAACAACAAAGTAGACATTTTTCGCTGTTCCGTGCTTTGATAACCTTTTTTTCTTTCTGTCAGCTCATAATATCTTAATTCATTCGAAATCGGTCAAAGAACAACGAAATTAACATGAAACTTCATCAAATAACAACAAAGTAGACATTTTTCGCTGTTCCGTGCTTTGATAACCTTTTTTTCTTTCTGTCAGCTCATAATATCTTAATTCATTCGAAATCGGTCAAAGAACAACGAAATTTACATGGAACTTCATGAAATAACAACAAAGTAGACATTTTTCGCTGTTCCGTGTTTCGATAACCGTTTTTCTTTCTGTGTCAGCTTCAAAATATCTTAATTCATTCGAATTCGTTGAAAGAACAACGAAATTAACGTGGAATTTCATCAAATAACAACAAAGTAGACATTTTTCGCTGTTCCGTGCTTTGATAACCTTTTTTCCTTTCTGTCAGCTCATAATATCTTAATTCATTCGAAATCGGTCAAAGAACAACGAAATTAACATGAAACTTCATCAAATAACAACAAAGTAGACATTTTTCGCTGTTCCGTGCTTTGATAACCTTTTTTTCTTTCTGTCAGCTCATAATATCTTAATTCATTCGAAATCGGTCAAAGAACAACGAAATTAACATGAAACTTCATCAAATAACAACAAAGTAGACATTTTTCGCTGTTCCGTGCTTTGATAACCTTTTTTCCTTTCTGTCAGCTCATAATATCTTAATTCATTCGAAATCGGTCAAAGAACAACGAAATTAACATGAAACTTCATCAAATAACAACAAAGTAGACATTTTTCGCTGTTCCGTGCTTTGATAACCTTTTTTCCTTTCTGTCAGCTCATAATATCTTAATTCATTCGAATTCGTTGAAAGAACAACGAAATTAACGTGGAATTTCATCAAATAACAACAAAGTAGACATTTTTCGCTGTTCCGTGCTTTGATAACCTTTTTTCCTTTCTGTCAGCTCATAATATCTTAATTCATTCGAAATCGGTCAAAGAACAACGAAATTAACATGAAACTTCATCAAATAACAACAAAGTAGACATTTTTCGCTGTTCCGTGCTTTGATAACCTTTTTTTCTTTCTGTCAGCTCATAATATCTTAATTCATTCGAAATCGGTCAAAGAACAACGAAATTAACATGAAACTTCATCAAATAACAACAAAGTAGACATTTTTCGCTGTTCCGTGCTTTGATAACCTTTTTTTCTTTCTGTCAGCTCATAATATCTTAATTCATTCGAAATCGGTCAAAGAACAACGAAATTAACATGAAACTTCATCAAATAACAACAAAGTAGACATTTTTCGCTGTTCCGTGCTTTGATAACCTTTTTTCTTTCTGTCAGCTCATAATATCTTAATTCATTCGAAATCGGTCAACGAACAACGAAATTTACATGGAACTTCATGAAATAACAACAAAGTAGACATTTTTCGCTGTTCCGTGTTTCGATAACCGTTTTTCTTTCTGTGTCAGCTTCAAAATATCTTAATTCATTCGAATTCGTTGAAAGAACAACGAAATTAACGTGGAATTTCATCAAATAACAACAAAGTAGACATTTTTCGCTGTTCCGTGCTTTGATAACCTTTTTTTCTTTCTGTCAGCTCATAATATCTTAATTCATTCGAAATCGGTCAAAGAACAACGAAATTAACATGAAACTTCATCAAATAACAACAAAGTAGACATTTTTCGCTGTTCCGTGCTTTGATAACCTTTTTTTCTTTCTGTCAGCTCATAATATCTTAATTCATTCGAAATCGGTCAAAGAACAACGAAATTAACATGAAACTTCATCAAATAACAACAAAGTAGACATTTTTCGCTGTTCCGTGCTTTGATAACCTTTTTTTCTTTCTGTCAGCTCATAATATCTTAATTCATTCGAAATCGGTCAAAGAACAACGAAATTAACATGAAACTTCATCAAATAACAACAAAGTAGACATTTTTCGCTGTTCCGTGCTTTGATAACCTTTTATCCTTTCTGTCAGCTCATAATATCTTAATTCATTCGAAATCGGTCAAAGAACAACGAAATTAACATGAAACTTCATCAAATAACAACAAAGTAGACATTTTTCGCTGTTCCGTGCTTTGATAACCTTTTTTTCTTTCTGTCAGCTCATAATATCTTAATTCATTCGAAATCGGTCAAAGAACAACGAAATTTACATGGAACTTCATGAAATAACAACAAAGTAGACATTTTTCGCTGTTCCGTGTTTCGATAACCGTTTTTCTTTCTGTGTCAGCTTCAAAATATCTTAATTCATTCGAATTCGTTGAAAGAACAACGAAATTAACGTGGAATTTCATCAAATAACAACAAAGTAGACATTTTTCGCTGTTCCGTGCTTTGATAACCTTTTTTCCTTTCTGTCAGCTCATAATATCTTAATTCATTCGAAATCGGTCAAAGAACAACGAAATTAACATGAAACTTCATCAAATAACAACAAAGTAGACATTTTTCGCTGTTCCGTGCTTTGATAACCTTTTTTTCTTTCTGTCAGCTCATAATATCTTAATTCATTCGAAATCGGTCAAAGAACAACGAAATTAACATGAAACTTCATCAAATAACAACAAAGTAGACATTTTTCGCTGTTCCGTGCCTTGATAACCTTTTTTCCTTTCTGTCAGCTCATAATATCTTAATTCATTCGAAGTCGGTCAAAGAACAACGAAATTTACATGGAACTTCATGAAATAACAACAAAGTAGACATTTTTCGCTGTTCCGTGTTTTGATAACCTTTTTTCTTTCTGTGTCAGCTTCAAAATATCTTAATTCATTCGAATTCGTTCAAAGAACAACGAAATTAACGTGGAATTTCATCAAATAACAACAAAGTAGACATTTTTCGCTGTTCCGTGCTTTGATAACCTTTTTTTCTTTCTGTCAGCTCATAATATCTTAATTCATTCGAATTCGTTCAAAGAACAACGAAATTAACGTGGAATTTCATCAAATAACAACAAAGTAGACATTTTTCGCTGTTCCGTGCTTTGATAACCTTTTTTTCTTTCTGTCAGCTCATAATATCTTAATTCATTCGAATTCGTTCAAAGAACAACGAAATTAACATGAAACTTCATCAAATAACAACAAAGTAGACATTTTTCGCTGTTCCGTGCTTTGATAACCTTTTTTCCTTTCTGTCAGCTCATAATATCTTAATTCATTCGAAATCGGTCAAAGAACAACGAAATTTACATGGAACTTCATGAAATAACAACAAAGTAGACATTTTTCGCTGTTCCGTGCTTTGATAACCTTTTTTCCTTTCTGTCAGCTCATAATATCTTAATTCATTCGAAATCGGTCAAAGAACAACGAAATTAACATGAAACTTCATCAAATAACAACAAAGTAGACATTTTTCGCTGTTCCGTGCTTTGATAACCTTTTTTTCTTTCTGTCAGCTCATAATATCTTAATTCATTCGAAATCGGTCAAAGAACAACGAAATTAACATGAAACTTCATCAAATAACAACAAAGTAGACATTTTTCGCTGTTCCGTGCCTTGATAACCTTTTTTCCTTTCTGTCAGCTCATAATATCTTAATTCATTCGAAGTCGGTCAAAGAACAACGAAATTTACATGGAACTTCATGAAATAACAACAAAGTAGACATTTTTCGCTGTTCCGTGTTTTGATAACCTTTTTTCTTTCTGTGTCAGCTTCAAAATATCTTAATTCATTCGAATTCGTTCAAAGAACAACGAAATTAACGTGGAATTTCATCAAATAACAACAAAGTAGACATTTTTCGCTGTTCCGTGCTTTGATAACCTTTTTTTCTTTCTGTCAGCTCATAATATCTTAATTCATTCGAATTCGTTCAAAGAACAACGAAATTAACGTGGAATTTCATCAAATAACAACAAAGTAGACATTTTTCGCTGTTCCGTGCTTTGATAACCTTTTTTTCTTTCTGTCAGCTCATAATATCTTAATTCATTCGAATTCGTTCAAAGAACAACGAAATTAACGTGGAATTTCATCAAATAACAACAAAGTAGACATTTTTCGCTGTTCCGTGCTTTGATAACCTTTTTTTCTTTCTGTCAGCTCATAATATCTTAATTCATTCGAAATCGGTCAAAGCACAACGAAATTAACATGAAACTTCATCAAATAACAACAAAGTAGACATTTTTCGCTGTTCCGTGCTTTGATAATCTTTTTTCTTTCTGTCAGTTCATAATATCTTAATTCATTCGGAATCGGTCAAAGAACAACGAAATTTACATGGAACTTCATGAAATAACAACAAAGTAGACATTTTTCGCTGTTCCGTGTTTCGATAACCGTTTTTCTTTCTGTGTCAGCTTCAAAATATCTTAATTCATTCGAATTCGTTCAAAGAACAACGAAATTAACGTGGAATTTCATCAAATAACAACAAAGTAGACATTTTTCGCTGTTCCGTGCTTTGATAACCTTTTTTTCTTTCTGTCAGCTCATAATATCTTAATTCATTCGAAATCGGTCAAAGAACAACGAAATTAACATGAAACTTCATCAAATAACAACAAAGTAGACATTTTTCGCTGTTCCGTGCTTTGATAACGTTTTTTTCTTTCTGTCAGCTCATAATAT
>CAJVCO010000428.1:0-17577 GCA_910595825.1 Philhelius pedissequus | reverse complement strand
ATATTATTATTATTATATTATTATTATATTAATAATAATAATAATAATAATAATAATAATAATAATAATAATAATAATAATAATAATAATAATAATAATAATAATAATAATAATAATAATAATAATAATAATAATAATAATAATAATAATAATAATAATAATAATAATAATAATAATAATAATAATAATAATAATAATAATAATAATAATAATAATAATAATAATAATAATAATAATAATAATAATAATAATAATAATAATAATAATAATAATAATAATAATAATAATAATAATAATAATAATAATAATAATAATAATAATAATAATAATAATAATAATAATAATAATAATAATAATAATAATAATAATAATAATAATAATAATAATAATAATAATAATAATAATAATAATAATAATAATAATAATAATAATAATAATAATAATAATTTTTTTTTTTTTTTTTTTTCCTTTAGGGTTTCAGGAGAAATGCTTTATGCACCACTATGTTGTCTGGGCTTAGAGCTCCAATCTCTCTTTCTATGTCTGCGCGTTGAGATTCCCATCTACTACAAGCGAAGAAAGTGTGGTATACGTCGTCTGCTTCGGAGTCGCCGTACTGGCAGGCTGGACTACTTGTTTTGCCGATCTTATGAAGGAAGGCGTTGAAGTATCCGTGTCCAGTGAGTAACTGGGTGACGTAATAGTTAACCTCACCGTGTTTCCGGTCATTCCATTTGCTCACTTCTCTGATCAGCCTCGCTGTCCAGCGTCCTCTCGTTTCCGAGCTCCAGCGCTCTTGCCACTTTTGTTTCGTGCGCTGCTTTGCCTGTTCGGTAGCCGCTTCCGTTCCCATTTCCGCCTTTTTGTCGTAGACGTACTTCCTTTCTGCCGCTAGGAGATCGATGGGTGTCACTCCCGCGACTATCAATACGGCTGGTTCCGAAACCGTTCGGTAAGAGCTAGCCACACGTAGAGCTCCACATCTTTGCACTGCCGCCATCTGTTTCCGGTACTTCTCCTGTTTTAGGGCATCTGCCCAAATTTCGCTTCCGTAAAGAAGAATGGAGTGGGTTATCGACATCAGTAACCTTCGCTTACTGGCCATTGGTCCACCAACATTTGCCATCAGTTTAGTGAGGGAGGCTGTCACTTTGGATGCGCGTTCAGCAGCTGACCGTATTTGTTCCCAGAAATTTAGCTTAGTATCTAGTCTTATTCCCAGGTATTTAACAGCTTTCTTACTAGTTACGATCTCAGACTCAATGTAGAAGTCGATTAGCGTGGGGATTCGCTTTTTTGTTAGAAGCAATACTTCGGTTTTTTCGGTAGCCAGAGACAACCCGTGTTCTACCATCCAGGAATTCGTTCTTCGCATAACTTGGTTCAGTTTTCTCTGCGCGCTTGCGGTATCTCTTGCTGTTATTACCGCGGCAACATCATCTGCGTACCCAACTAGGAAAGAGTCCTCAGGCATATCCATGCAAAATATATCATCGTAAGCGATATTCCAGAGGTCAGGTCCGAGGATAGATCCTTGGGCTGCGCCTGCCGTGATATCTTTGCTTCTTGGTCCTTCTGTTGTTTGATAGATAAGTTCGCGGTCTCTGAGATAGTCTCTTACCATCTGTAAAATATACTCCGGGATTCGGAACTTTCTTTCCAGTGCGGTCAGGATATCTGTCCACCTCACAGAATTGAAGGCGTTACGGACGTCTAGTGTTGCCAAAAGCACTATTTTCCTGGTGAAATGATTTCCCCGCTGGGCATTTTCAGCAGCTCTTACTACTTCTTGTATCGCTCCTATTGTTGATCGGCGTTTTCTGAACCCATACTGTCTTTCAGACAAGTCTCCCCTACTTTGTATCGCGGCTATAAGGCGCGGCTGTAGTAATTTCTCTAATAGTTTTCCTGTTGTGTCCAGCATGCATAGAGGCCTATATGCAGATGGGGATTCTGTATTACCTTTGTTTTTGTTTATCAGTACCAGCCGTTGTTTTTTCCAACGATTGGGAAAAATCCCCTCAGTTAAGCAGCTATTGTACATGTTAAGGAGCAGTTCTGGGCAAAATTGAGCAATTTGCTTGAGTGCTTCTACTGGTACCCCATCAAGTCCAGGTGCCTTTTTATTTTGCAGAGCATATGCGGCTGTCTTTAACTCTTCTTCACTAAAAACTTGTATTTCTTGCAGCGGTGGTCCGGAAAGAATACGATCAGGAGGCCTAATAGGGTGATTCGGGAATAATGTATCCACAATTTGTCTCATCTTTTCTGTGTTTAGTTCTGTTGTGTTCTTCTGAGCCCCAAGCTTTTTCATAACGACCTTGTAGCCAAGTCCCCAAGGATCGTTATTGATATCTTGACGAAGTTGTTCCCATTTACGTGTTTTGCTAAGTTGTATTGTTCTTCTAAGCTCATGACGTTTTGTTCTAAACTCTTCCAGTTCGGCCTCGAGCTGTTCGCCTCGCCTTCTCCTGCATCTGGTGACTTTTCGTCTCAAATACAAACAACTTCTGCGTAGTTCGGCAATTTCATCCGTCCACCAGTAGACAGGTCTTCTTCTCTCGTTGACGAAACTTTTCCGGGACATTGCGGCATCGCATGCTTGTCGGACAAGCTGCATTGTGGCTTCGACTTTTTCTTCGGCAGTCCCTTGCATTTCAAGTACGGGTGTCTTCCCTTCTTCGATCGTCCTTTTCAGAAGTTCAACATGAAGTCTATTAGCATTCCATCTTACCGCTTGGGTTAGGTTTCTATTATTATTATTATTATTATGAATTCTTTATTTAACCAAAACTTTAAATATACCTATTCTAAAAATAATTTTAAGAACATTAGCATGGCAAAAAATATTTGCCGTCTGCCTGAAATTGACATTTATTGAGTATAAAAAAATAAAGAAGAAAGTTTAAGATTATAATAAGCTTAAAGTAAATATATATAAATAATACAGGGATAGATAAACATACATACATAAATTTAAAATTTTGAATTTACTCTAAAAAACTGTTTCGGTAATCTAAGGCATGATCAATAAAACTGATAAGGACCTTCCAACCGCACTCTCCGTTTAAAATTTGTTTCGCTTCCTCGTTGTTTAAAAAGCTCTTTGAGAAATAAAGTCTTCGAAGTTCTTGCAGAATAGGACAAACGGCTAAAAAATGGTTGACATCTTCGATTTCATTTCGATTGCAAAGGTTACACCTGGGATTATCATTTCTGTGGGGTTTATAATTCAAATTTAGCATCTCAGTCCTTGCCTTAAACAAAGTACTTATTTGATTTGCAGAGAGTTTACTATTAAAGTAATTGTTTACAACCAGAGTGTGATTAAGTTGCTTATAGACCAATCTGCTTGGAGAGGTTTGAGCCCTATTCAAAAACTTGAGATACAGTGAATCATCGACGATTGCAATACAATCATAAAACCTACCTTTCCAACTAGCAAGGGAAGTTGCACTAAGGTTTAGATTAAATCCGTGTGCAATAGCTATCTCCTGCCATTCTTTGAAAGGAGACAAATTCCTTCGGAATGCAAAATCCATCATTTGCTTATGAAGGTTTTCACTTGACCTTTGCATTACCTTTATTATATAGTCGGCATTATATTTAAGATTTTTAAGATAAATTGGAGGGATACCTGATTCCACATGTATGGCATAATTTGGTGTAGCATTTGGAAGTTTAAAAATTCGTTTAAAAAAGAAGCGTTGCACGCTCTCAAATTCATCGAGATCTTGGTAACCAAAAACTTGACTGGCATAGCATAAGCACGAGTTTATAGTGGCTTCAAAGACTCTAAATTTAGCTGAGATGCCTATGTATTTGTTGCAGAAGATTTTGTTCCATATAAGATTTATTGCAGTTTTTGCCGACAAGCATTTATCTTTAACATGAGGACGGAAATCTAGATTGCTACGAAAAAGAACACCTAAATATTTAAATTGGTTAACCACCTCTATAGGTTCACGCTCCAGAAACCATGTTTCTCGCGGGCTTCTCCTTCGACGGGTACTTTCAAAAATCATAATTTTCGACTTCGCGGTGTTTATATTCAGGTCCCATTTCTCACAAAAGCTTTTGAGTCTATTAATTTGTAATTGTAATGTGATAGGGTTGTCCGACAAAACGACAAGGTCGTCCGCATAAAGTAGAACCTTAATAAGAAGATTCCCAAATCGAACACCCCCAGGCAAATTACGCGAGATATCATCAATGAAAAGGGCGAACATAATCGGGCTTAAGGGACAACCTTGGGGCACACCGCTATTGGTACTAAAGAAGCTGGACATTGCACTCCCATTTGCCACAGCGGCGCAAGTATTGGTGAGGAGAAGTTTATAGAGTCTTAAAAATTTCGTCGATATACCTAACGTTGATAATTTATACAGTAATGAATTCCGGTTGATATTATCAAATGCTGACCTAAAATCAATAAAAAAGACATAAAGTTTTTGTTTGTTATCGATGAATCGTTTTGCTATATTGAAGAGTGCGAAGATCTGATCCACAGTTGAAAGACCAGAGCGAAAACCAGCTTGGAAAGAGCTTAGTAATTTGTTCTCTTCTACCCACCTCATAAGCCTACAATAAAGAATTTGGATAAATATTTTTCTAAGACAAGGTAGAATCGAAATGCCCCTATAGTTTGCAGGTGAGCTTGGGTCTCCTTTTTTAAAAATTGGACAGATTTTTGACATCAAAAATACCTGAGGTATTTCTTCTTTTTCAAGAAGCTTATTAAAAAAATCAAGAAGAAGATTTATGAACGCCGGAGAGGAGTTTTTATAAAATTCGGCTGGAATTCCATCTAGTCCGGCTGCCTTGTTGTTTTTCATATTTTTAAGAATTGCTTGCAATTCATTTATTGTAATAAGCTCATCTAGGTCTGAAATAGCAATTGAGGGTAAAGCATATTGAAAAATTTGTGAATTTGGTGGAGGGTTAAAAAGTTCCATGAAATGGTTTGCTAGTGACTCTATATTTATTGTCGTTGCTGGAAAATTCTTAACCCCACTTAAACATCTTATCTTAGACCAAAATGATTTTGAATCTTTACATTTTGATAAACCTACTGCTATGCCGTCCATGAAAGTTTTTTGTTTATATTTGCATAGACTCTTATACTTTTTGTTTGCATCTAGGTAGAGCGATTTAAAGAAATTGGACTTGGTTTTCCTAAAAATGTTAAGCATTGCAAAAGATTTTTTTCTGAGTTTAATGCATTCCCAGTCATACCACTCAACAGCAAAATTTTGTTTGCCATTGAGTGGCATGGCTGAACGCTTTATGACTTCTATTATTTCACTAGCCGACTGCTCGCAGGACCATGATACATGGCTCGTTAGATTATTTACTTGAACATCGAGTCTACGCTTGTACACAGCTACCTGACTATTGACCCATTTATATTTTCGAACTGATTCGGTCAGCATAGAATCGAAGTTTTGAAATTTTATAGATACCACTATTGGAAGATGACCTGAATAGATTGCGGGTTGTACCTCAAAATCCTCTATAAAAGTAGGCCAATCGCCTCTAGCTAAGCAATAATCAATTACAGAGCAACCCTGCCCAGAAATAAATGTTAGTTCACCTTTGCTATCACTTTTTGTAATTCCATTCAAAATCATTAAACCGAAGTCCTCAGCCAGTTCCATTAAACGCCTGCCATAACTATTAACAGTTACGTCCAAAGACCTTCTCAAACTAACAAACGCGTGTGAGGTATTGTTCATCAAAGAAGCTGGGTTTTGAAATTCACCGATTCGTGCATTTAAATCACCTAATATTAAAATATTCTTAAACTCAATTTCATTTAGAAAGGAATGCAACTCATTAAAATCGTTAATCCAATTAGTGCAATTCAAATACGTTGGAAGAATGTAATATTGTTCATGCCTATGATTTAACATTATCACAGTCCTTCTATTTACAGAGCTTATACTAATAAAACTTTTTAAACTACTTCGTATAGCTATCAAATAACCTCCACTCGCTCTACCAAAACTACTATTGCGGGTGGCGGGAATAAATTTAATAAGAAAATCTTTGAAAAACTTAACAAATTGGGCTTCCTGACGATCTTCAAGAAAAGTTTCTAATAGAATAATAATGTCAAACTCTAATATAAACTTAAAAAAATCTGGAATTGTTAATTTGTTTTTAAGACCAGATACATTATAACTTAAAATTTTTACATTGAAATTTACTTGGCAGACGGCAACACTATCCTACAATTGATGACGATGTTGACTGGATCCTGGTTGTTGATGTTGACTGTTGGGTGGCACTGATATCGTATTGGAGTCTTTATTGTTGTTGTAGCTGTCAAAAAATCGTAGTCCACTATCTCCAAATGTGTTTTTGACAAAAGAATATTCCTCCGCATTGTTTACAATCAATCCGCGTGCAAAGTTGTAGGAAAATGCATAGTTATTAATGTGCATTTTTACTCCTTTTATCAAAATTTTCGAGCTTGGTGTTATGGCGAGTAGATTGTTTTTGATTCCGTAGAGTGATTTCCTTTTTTGTCGTGTGATGAAAGACTGTTCACGATGAATCATAATACCAGAGTTCTTGAGTTTTGGCGTTGCGTTAATTACTTTATTTGCAGTGTCTCCCGGGTGAAATTTTAGAACCACAGTGGATTTGTTCGTATTGTTGTTTGTGAACTCTTGTGCGCTTTTTATCGGTAAATCTGCATTATCTTGAAGATGAAGAAGACCCATACAAGTTTGTTTTGCATACTCAACTTTATTGGTCTTCCCTTCTGCCGGAAAATGCACCACAACAGAATTTTCGTAGTTTTTACGTGATATAATATCTAGTTGACGTTCTAACAGTTGGCAATAGTTTTCCATTGCAGTTACTCGTTGCATAAGATGTTCGTTTTGTGCTTTGAGTGACTGCATTTGTGATGCAATTGCTTGAATATCATCCTTTTTAGCAATGTCTTCAAATTTTGGGATAACGCATTCGTTAATGCAATCGAACAGCATATCCTTTAGTTTATCAATGGACATATTTCCAACTGCCATATTATTATTTTTTCCAGTGTACACCTTTTTTGAGTTGATTGAAAGTTCTGGTGAATTTTCTTCTCTACCTCGCTTAAGCGGCATATGCAATTTTGATAACGGTGCACTATTGATTATGTCGCCGAGAAAAGTTAAGAATTTTGTGTCTTAAATGTGTAGTTCAAACAACAAAGACGTGCATTTCCCGCAAAACAGATTCACTCAACGATTTTAAAAGTTTTTATAATAAATTGAACAATTTTAAAAGTATAAATCAGTTAAAAAAGAGGACCGCACAGAGAATCTGACTTTCTCAGTTAATGACAGATGTCAAAAAGATGTCAGGTTTCTATTTGTGATCCGGTGGTTTTCTTCAATACCAAAAGTTATATATTGGTGATCACTGCCTGTATAGTCTTCGATGACTCTCCAGTCCCTGATCTTGGACATTATACCTTCGGTAGCGAGGGTTATATCGGGTATAGTGCCTCTGTTCCCTGCTCTTCTAAAGGTGGGTGTGTTTCCTACGTTTACAATGTTCAGGCCACGTCTCGCTGCCATTTCGAGGATTTTCCTTCCTCGGGAGTCTGTGGTTGGCATGCCCCACTCTTGGCCTCTGGCATTAAAGTCACCCGCAACAATGATTTCTCCTTCGGTCTCGCATATGAAATCTTCTAAGTCCTCTAGTTTTTGTCTGAACTCATCTATGCGGTCATTTGGGCTTAGGTATGTGCTAATTACTGTGAATTTTTCATTTTTAATCCATGCATAACCTCTTTTTGATCCTTTGCTTTTAACGGCAATCTTTCTATTCAGTATCCATAAGGCGGCAGTATCTAGTGAGTCAGAGATCCAGGTTTGTTCATTTCTATTGACGTATTGCTCGCTTACAATGATGGCGTCTGCTTGTAGTTCATCTATAAGCTTAAACAGGAGGTTGTCCGCCGTTCGACTCCTGTTTACATTTGCTTGGAGTATTTTGATCATTTTGAGGAGGCCGTTTTCGCTTCTTCCAGTGCCCGTTTAAATACTTGGCACTTTCCCGAGCCCGGTGCGTGATCTATTGCACATGGTTGGTTTTCCAGATCTGCACATAAATAACACTTTGGTTGTTCTTTGCACTCCTTCCTTTTATGGTCTGCGTTTCCACAGTTGAAACAAATTCCTTGTTGTTTCCTGTCTGGTCCGCTGCATTTTGCTTGCAAGTGTCCATAGCTTAGGCATCTGAAGCATTTTAGGACCTCGATTCTTCTTCTAATCCTGCATTGGCTCCATCCTATTCTTAATACCGGTTTTTTTAAGATTTCGCTCGCGGTCCGCTCGTTTATGTTCACTATTGCCATTTTCAAGGAACTTCTATTTATTCCAGTGACGAAGACTTTGAATTCAGCCGGCTGGTCACCCATTTTCTTTTTGATAGCATTTTGCACTTCTTCTTCTGTTGTGAGTTCGTCAAGGTCTCTTATTTCCAAAGTAGTTTTTGGTTCGAGGTTTCGAACTTTGGCCCTATCTCCTAGGATATTTTGTATGGCTTTCTCAAAACTTGATCGATTTTTGGCTTTCGGTCCAAGTTCCAGCAACACATCTCCCGCTTTTGTTTTCCTTACAGTTTTGATACTAGTCTCGGTATCTTCAGGGTTGACCTTCTGTCTTATTTCTCGGAGTATATCCGTAAAGCTTCCACCCTCATTTGGTTAAATAATTATCGCTTCGTTTTTCGACCTCCGTTTCCGTTTTGTTTTTTCTTTTTTTCGCTTTATGTGTCCTTCAAACTGCGTTGTATCCTTATTTGGTTTCTGTTTGTGTGGCGAACCTTCAGTGTTTCTAACAATTTGTGCGTAGTTCCGCGTATGTTTGCTTGTCGACGCTTTGTTTATTTTGTCGTCGTTTTCAGAGGCAGATAATCTTTGGTTTTGGTCTTCGCCCAGAGGGACTATGCGATGTCTAGCTTGGATCGGTGATTGCCTGGTTCTCTTGCCTTGCTTTTTTGCAAGTGGGCTGGAAGGTGGTCTCTTCGCTGACATTGATACTGACACTTGTCTACCTATATCTTCGCAAGTCTGAGATCCAAAATCTTGAGATGCGCACTTTGGACGTTCCTTCGCAGTTGACACGAGGGAATATTTGTCCTTCTTGTAGGACCAGTTCATTTTGTCTAGCGACTCTTCTATTTTTTCTATACCGACTTTGATTTCCTTGCTAACATTTTTTTGTTTGCCGCATGCAAGTTTCATCATCCTCAGCACGTCTCTACAGTTTAATATTTCTTTCGGGATGATGTCTACCTTCGGTTCTTTGGCCCTTTTGAGAGGTGTTTCTACGTCTGGAGCTATAGACCTTTGACTGCCTATGTGGGTTGCTGACACTGAGTCGTTTCCCGCCTCTTGAAGACTCGTACTTGATGGTGGTGTACGTGGTACTTTAGATCCTCTCTTGAAAGGGTCAAAGATATCTTCGATGATATTGCTTGTAGCTGTACATTCATTGGGAGCCAAGCATGCCACTCCCTCTGATGGTCTTTCGACTTTGTTTTCGTTTTCCTTTACCTTTTTCTTGCAGTCGCTGTATATCGACGTCTCGGAGCCCGCTTGCTCACTCCTGACAGACGCCGGTACTGGGGATCCGACTCCCTGCACCGTAAAATTACTCCTTTTCTCTTTCCTATCCATATTTGGTTTATTGTTTCTGTGTTCCTTCACATAGTTGCTTTTTTTGGTCCGGGAGTGGTATTTTATTTCCCACTTACTTTGCATTTCTGCGAGAGCGTTCCTCTATCCGCCACCTGAGGACCCGCCCTCTAGGGGGAAGCAACAAACCCCCCGAGGGATAATAATAATAATAATAATATTAATATTAATAATAATAATAATAATAATAATAATAATAATAATAATAATAATAATAATAATATTAATAATAATAATAATAATAATAATAATAATAATAATAATAATAATAATAATAATAATAATAATAATAATAATAATAATAATAATAATAATAATAATAATAATAATAATAATAATAATAATAATAATAATAATAATAATAATAATAATAATAATAATAATAATAATAATAATAATAATAATAATAATAATAATAATAATAATAATAATAATAATAATAATAATAATAATAATAATAATAATAATAATAATAATAATAATAATAATAATAATAATAATAATAATAATAATAATAATAATAATAATAATAATAATAATAATAATAATAATAATAATAATAATAATAATAATAATAATAATAATAATAATAATAATAATAATAATAATAATAATAATAATAATAATAATAATAATAATAATAATAATAATAATAATAATAATAATAATAATAATAATAATAATAATAATAATAATAATAATAATAATAATAATAATAATAATAATAATAATAATAATAATAATAATAATAATAATAATAATAATAATAATAATAATAATAATAATAATAATAATAAATAATAATAATAATAATAATAATAATAATAATAATAATAATAATAATAATAATAATAATAATAATAATAATAATAATAATAATAATAATAATAATAATAATATAATAATAATAATAATAATAATAATAATAATAATAATAATAATAATAATAATAATAATAATAATAATAATATAATAATAATAATAATAATAATAATAATAATAATAATAATAATAATAATAATAATAATAATAATAATAATAATAATAATATAATAATAATAATAATAATAATAATAATAATAATAATAATAATAATAATAATAATAATAATAATAATAATAATAATAATAATAATAATAATAATAATAATAATAATAATAATAATAATAATAATAATAATAATAATAATAATAATAATAATAATAATAATAATAATAATAATAATAATAATAATAATAATAATAATAATAATAATAATAATAATAATAATAATAATAATAATAATAATAATAATAATAATAATAATAATAATAATAATAATAATAATAATAATAATAATAATAATAATAATAATAATAATAATAATAATAATAATAATAATAATAATAATAATAATAATAATAATAATAATAATAATAATAATAATAATAATAATAATAATAATAATAATAATAATAATAATAATAATAATAATAATAATAATAATAATAATAATAATAATAATAATAATAATAATAATAATAATAATAATAATAATAATAATAATAATAATAATAATAATAATAATAATAATAATAATAATAATAATAATAATAATAATAATAATAATAATAATAATAATAATAATAATAATAATAATAATAATAATAATAATAATAATAATAATAATAATAATAATAATAATAATAATAATAATAATAATAATAATAATAATAATAATAATAATAATAATAATAATAATAATAATAATAATAATAATAATAATAATAATAATAATAATAATAATAATAATAATAATAATAATAATAATAATAATAATAATAATAATAATAATAATAATAATAATAATAATAATAATAATAATAATAATAATAATAATAATAATAATAATAATAATAATAATAATAATAATAATAATAATAATAATAATAATAATAATAATAATAATAATAATAATAATAATAATAATAATAATAATAATAATAATAATAATAATAATAATAATAATAATAATAATAATAATAATAATAATAATAATAATAATAATAATAATAATAATAATAATAATAATAATAATAATAATAATAATAATAATAATAATAATAATAATAATAATAATAATAATAATAATAATAATAATAATAATAATAATAATAATAATAATAATAATAATAATAATAATAATAATAATAATAATAATAATAATAATAATAATAATAATAATAATAATAATAATAATAATAATAATAATAATAATAATAATAATAATAATAATAATAATAATAATAATAATAATAATAATAATAATAATAATAATAATAATAATAATAATAATAATAATAATAATAATAATAATAATAATAATAATAATAATAATAATAATAATAATAATAATAATAATAATAATAATAATAATAATAATAATAATAATAATAATAATAATAATAATAATAATAATAATAATAATAATAATAATAATAATAATAATAATAATAATAATAATAATAATAATAATAATAATAATAATAATAATAATAATAATAATAATAATAATAATAATAATAATAATAATAATAATATAATAATAATAATAATAATAATAATAATAATAATAATAATAATAATAATAATAATAATAATAATAATAATAATAATAATATAATAATAATAATAATAATAATAATAATAATAATAATAAAATAATAATAATAATAATAATAATAATAATAATAATAATAATAATAATAATAATAATAAAATAATAATAATAATAATAATAATAATAATAATAATAATAATAATAATAATAATAATAATAATAATAATAATAATAATAATAATAATAATAATAATAATAATAATAATAATAATAATAATAATAATAATAATAATAATAATAATAATAATAATAATAATAATGGATTCCATTCTTGACCGTCGAAGGTGTCGGACGTGTTTTAGAGAAGATAAGAAAAAAAAAATAAAATAAAATAAAATAAAATCAAATAAAATAAAATAAAATAATAATTGAATTAAAATATAATAAAATAAAATAAATAAAATAAAATAAAATATAATAAAATAAAATAAAATATAATAAAATAAAATATAATAAAATAAAATAAAATAAAATAAAATAAAATTAAATAGAATAAAATAAAATAAAATAAAATAAAATAAATCCAAATAAATAAGGAAGGGGTACAGAGAGGACATGGCGGATAAAAAAGGAGAAAATAACGAAGAAGAAATAAAGAGGAGAGGAAGGCCGACAAACATTGAAAGATTGTCGAAGGGTATGAACACGGGATCGATGGGAGATATAAGTGATCTATGGAAAAGGAAAAGGGAACAGACAGAAGGAGGGGAGCAGGAAATGGTGGAAGGAATAGCGGTATTTCAGCCAAGCAAGAAAATTCCAAGATCACCGCAGAAGAAAGAGGGAGAGGAATCGAATGTGGAGAGGATACTAAGGCAGATGAACAAAGAGTTAAAACGTGAGATTCAAGAAGTGAAGCAGGAGATGAAAGAGATGAGAGTAGAAATGAAGGAGGAAGTTAGAATGATAAGAGAAGAATTGAAAAGGGCGGAGAAGGAGAGAGAAGAACTAAAGATTGAGGTAAAAGGGTTGACAAGAAGGATGGAAGAGTTAGAGAAGAGAGAAAAACGCGTAATGGAGATAGAGCAGAAGAAAATTCAAAAAGGAGTAAAAATAATAAGTGGGCGAGAGGAGACAGAAAATCTAATGGAAAAGATGAAAGGAGATGGAAGCAAAGATAGAAAAACAGGAAAAAGAGAAAATAAAAAGGAATGTAATAATCAGAAACACGCAGATACAAGGCACAATAAAAGAAACGGTAGAAAGCTTATTTATAAGCATATGAGTGCATGCAAGGATAAAGGAAGTGAAAGAGGTCAGAAGGAGAGGAGCAGACAGGAAAGAGGGCATGATAGATGTAAAGATGGAAACACTAGAGGGGAAAGCAGAGGTTATGAGAAAGAAAACGGGCCTAAAAGGAAGGAGGGAGAGAATTGAAGAGGACTTAACGTGGAAAGAAAGAAGAATGAAGTGGCTGATAAAGGAGCGAGCAGAGGAAGAGAAGAGAAAAGGGAAGTGGGTTAGGATAAGATATGGGAAACTGATGGTAAATGACGAGACATAGGTATGGGACGAGAAAAGGGAGGTCATAAGGAAAATAATGACTAGAGATGAAGAAAAGGATGGCCAATTGCAGAGAGAAAGTAGAAGTAGCCAAAAACAAGAAGGGGAAAGAGAAGTAGAAGAGCGAACGGAGCCAAAAAACGGATAAGAAAGACGAAGAAAGAAATGAAATAAGTAGAGAAGAGGCGAAGGAAAGATGGAAGATTGGCTTCTGGAATGTGGCGGGGCTAGCAAATAAAGAAAAAGAGTTCTGGGAAGGGATCAAAGAATGGGAAGTTATAGTGTTGATAGAAACTTGGGTAGAGGAAAAGAACGGGGAAAAATGGAAAACAAAACTGCCAAATGGGTATAAATGGACGAGACAGGGAGCAAAAAAGAAGAATAAGAAGGGAAGAGCGATGGGAGGTATGATGATGGGAATTAGAGAAGAAATGGCAATGGAGGGAAATGAGCATCAGGAACGGGAAGAGGGAATAATGAGCAGGAAAGTAAAAGCAGGGAAGGATGAATGGGTTATAGTAGCAACATACGTTAATAAAGACATAGATAAGAAGTTGGAAAGCTTACGAAGGTGGATGGAGAAGCAAGCAGATGAGGAAAGAGTGATAATAGGAGGGGACTTCAACGCAAGAACAGGGCTAGAGGGTGGAAGAGTGAGGGAGATGGAAGATGAAGAGAATGGAAGGAGGTCAAAAGATAAGAAAGTGAACGCTGAAGGAAAAAAGTTAACGCAGATGATAGGAGAATTAGGGTGGGAAATTTTTAACGGAAATATAGAGGGGGACGAGGAGGGAGAGTTCACGTATACAGGAGGCAGAGGGGAGACAGTTATAGACTATGTATTGGGTGACGAGAGGACGAGAGACGGGATAGAAAGGATGGAAGTAGCAGATAGGGTGGAGTCGGATCATCACCCATTGGTGATCACGATGAAAAAAGGAAGAAGGAGAAAGAGAGAAAAAGGAAAGGAGGTCAAAAGAACAAAAACGGGAAGGTGGCCAGAGGAGATGAAACGGGAATACGAGAGAAGAATGCGAGGATTTAGACTGGATGAGGGAGGAGAGGAAGCAGTTAAGGAGATAGGGGAGAGGATAAAGAGAGAGATTGATCGAAGTGAGGGGATAGGGGGGAGAGAAAGGAAACGGAAAATGAGATGATGGTGGGATGATGAGTGCAGAGATAAAAAAGGGGAAGTAAGAAAGGAGTTAAGGAGGTGGAGGAAAAATAGTGGGACGAAAGAAAAATACAGGGAGAAAAAAAGAGAATATCAAGTGATGTGTGAGAAAAAGAAAAGGGCCGAGCAGGAAGAGTTGAAAAGAGAAATTACAGAGGCCAATACCGAAAACAAAGTGTGGGAAATAATAAATAGAGAAAGAAAGAAGAGAAAGATAATGGGGGAAGGTATAGAAGAAGAGGAATGGAAAAAATATTTTATGAGCTTATTTGGAGGGGTGGAAGGAAGAGTAAGAATGGGAACGGAGGGAGGAAGAAGAAGAACGGAAGAGGAGACCGATATCAGCAAAGAAGAAATCAGAAAGGTGGTGAGAAAACTCAAAGAAGGAAAAGCAACGGGAATAGATGAAATACCGAATAAGGCGTGGAGATATGGAGGAGAAAAAGGGATAGAGGTAGCTTGGGAAATATGCAGAAAAGTGTGGAGAGGAGACGGATGGCCGGAGGGGTGGAAAGAGGGGGTGATTGCACCAATAATAAAGAAAGGGGCGGGAACAAAGGTAGAGGAATACAGAGGAGTAACACTCATGCCATCGTTATATAAAATATACACTGCGGTTTTAGCGAAGAGGCTAGAGGAAGAAGCGGAGGAAAAAGGGATGATACCACCGAATCAAACGGGGTTCAGAAGAGGAGTAGGGACGATAGACAATATATATGTGTTGAACTATGTGTTGAACAGAGAGGTTGCAGAGGAGAAATGCAAGCTAGTGGCACTATTTATAGATTTAAAAGCGGCGTTTGACTCAGTGGATAGAAAAATTATGATAGATGCATTGGTGGAACGAGGAGTAAGAGAAGGGCTTAGGGAGAGAGTTAGGGAGGTATACGAAGAAACGATGAGCAGAGTGCGGGAGTAGCGACGGGGGGAACATTTTGGACGGGAAAAGGAGTAAGACAAGGCTGCCCGATGAGTCCAATACTGTTTAACTTATTGACGGCAGATATGGAAGACGAACTGGCCGAGGGGAGATGGGGAGGGGTAAAAGTGAGAGGAAAAAGAATTTGCTCGCTGGCATACGCAGATGATGTGGTAGTATTGGCGAAAAACGAAGAAGAGATGCAATGTATGATAAGGATACTGGAAAAATATTTCGAAAAGAAAAAACTAGAGTTAAACGTTGGAAAGACGAAAGTGGTGAGGTTTAGAAAAGGAGGAGGGAGGAATAAAACAGTAGATTGGAGATGGAGGGGAAAGCAAATAGAGGAAGTAAGGGAGTTTAAGTACTTGGGCTATGTGTTCAAAAAGAATGGAGGTCAGGAGGCACATATAAAGGACAGAGCAAAAAAGGCAGCAGCGGTCTTGAAGGAAGCATGGGGGATTGGAAGGAGAAAATTCGAGAGGGTATGGGAGAGGAAGATGTGGCTTTTTGACACCCTGGTATGGACGGTGATGGGGTATGGAGCGGAAATATGGGGATGGGAGGAAAGAAAAGAAATTGAAACAATGCAAGAGAGGTACCTCAAATGGACACTAGGTGTAGAATGGCAAACTCCAGGATACATGGTGAGAGAAGAAACAAAAAGAGACAAGATAAGGATAAGAGCAGGGAGAAGGGCATGGAAATATGAAGAGAAGTTAACAGATGGAAAGGGAAGTGAAATTGCGAGGGAATGTCTACAGGAGATGAAAGAGAGAGGGAGAGATGGACAAGTGAGAGTATCAAAATGGGAACAGGGTAGGCAAGAAATGAGGGGAAGGGAGGGAAGAGATGATAGTGCGACTGGATACGAGGGAGTGGAAAGAGAAGACAGAATAGAACAGGAGAAGGAGAGGCGGGAACAAATAAAGGAATCTAGATATAACAGATGGTATAGAGAAATAATGACCGAGGGGATACCGCATTATCTGGAAGCAGGATGGAAGACAGAAAGAACGAGGAGAATAGCAAGAGTTAGACTAGGGAATGAGGTGAGAGAAAGATGGTATTGGAAACGAGAAGAGGAGAGAATGTGCAGACTGTGCGAGGGTGGGAACATATAATAGAAAGATGCAGATCAGGAGGAAATGAAGGAAAATCCATAGGGGAAAAGTTGACGGAAATAATGGACGAAAAAGGGAGGGGAGAAGAATGGATAAAAGAGCTAGAGGAAGTGAGAAAAGACAAGACGAGAGGAAGTGGAAGGGATGAGGTAGACTGAAGTCAGGAACGGAATCCTGTAACCCTTAGGGGAATCAGTAATTAACTAACTAACTAACTAACTAATAATAATAATAATAATAATAATAATAATAATAATAATAATAATAATAATAATAATAATAATAATAATAATAATAATAATAATAATAATAATAATAATAATAATAATAATAATAATAATAATAATAATAATAATAATAATAATAATAATAATAATAATAATAATAATAATAATAATAATAATAATAATAATATAATAATAATAATAATAATAATAATAATAATAATAATAATTAATAATAATAATAATAATAATAATAATAATAATAATAATA
>CAJVCO010000427.1:0-17699 GCA_910595825.1 Philhelius pedissequus | reverse complement strand
AGTCTGTCAGTCTGTCAGTCTGTCAGTCTGTCAGTCTGTCAGTCTGTCAGTCTGTCAGTCTGTCAGTCTGTCAGTCTGTCAGTCTGTCAGTCTGTCAGTCTGTCAGTCTGTCAGTCTGTCAGTCTGTCAGTCTGTCAGTCTGTCAGTCTGTCAGTCTGTCAGTCTGTCAGTCTGTCAGTCTGTCAGTCTGTCAGTCTGTCAGTCTGTCAGTCTGTCAGTCTGTCAGTCTGTCAGTCTGTCAGTCTGTCAGTCTGTCAGTCTGTCAGTCTGTCAGTCTGTCAGTCTGTCAGTCTGTCAGTCTGTCAGTCTGTCAGTCTGTCAGTCTGTCAGTCTGTCAGTCTGTCAGTCTGTCAGTCTGTCAGTCTGTCAGTCTGTCAGTCTGTCAGTCTGTCAGTCTGTCAGTCTGTCAGTCTGTCAGTCTGTCAGTCTGTCAGTCTGTCAGTCTGTCAGTCTGTCAGTCTGTCAGTCTGTCAGTCTGTCAGTCTGTCAGTCTGTCAGTCTGTCAGTCTGTCAGTCTGTCAGTCTGTCAGTCTGTCAGTCTGTCAGTCTGTCAGTCTGTCAGTCTGTCAGTCTGTCAGTCTGTCAGTCTGTCAGTCTGTCAGTCTGTCAGTCTGTCAGTCTGTCAGTCTGTCAGTCTGTCAGTCTGTCAGTCTGTCAGTCTGTCAGTCTGTCAGTCTGTCAGTCTGTCAGTCTGTCAGTCTGTCAGTCTGTCAGTCTGTCAGTCTGTCAGTCTGTCAGTCTGTCAGTCTGTCAGTCTGTCAGTCTGTCAGTCTGTCAGTCTGTCAGTCTGTCAGTCTGTCAGTCTGTCAGTCTGTCAGTCTGTCAGTCTGTCAGTCTGTCAGTCTGTCAGTCTGTCAGTCTGTCAGTCTGTCAGTCTGTCAGTCTGTCAGTCTGTCAGTCTGTCAGTCTGTCAGTCTGTCAGTCTGTCAGTCTGTCAGTCTGTCAGTCTGTCAGTCTGTCAGTCTGTCAGTCTGTCAGTCTGTCAGTCTGTCAGTCTGTCAGTCTGTCAGTCTGTCAGTCTGTCAGTCTGTCAGTCTGTCAGTCTGTCAGTCTGTCAGTCTGTCAGTCTGTCAGTCTGTCAGTCTGTCAGTCTGTCAGTCTGTCAGTCTGTCAGTCTGTCAGTCTGTCAGTCTGTCAGTCTGTCAGTCTGTCAGTCTGTCAGTCTGTCAGTCTGTCAGTCTGTCAGTCTGTCAGTCTGTCAGTCTGTCAGTCTGTCAGTCTGTCAGTCTGTCAGTCTGTCAGTCTGTCAGTCTGTCAGTCTGTCAGTCTGTCAGTCTGTCAGTCTGTCAGTCTGTCAGTCTGTCAGTCTGTCAGTCTGTCAGTCTGTCAGTCTGTCAGTCTGTCAGTCTGTCAGTCTGTCAGTCTGTCAGTCTGTCAGTCTGTCAGTCTGTCAGTCTGTCAGTCTGTCAGTCTGTCAGTCTGTCAGTCTGTCAGTCTGTCAGTCTGTCAGTCTGTCAGTCTGTCAGTCTGTCAGTCTGTCAGTCTGTCAGTCTGTCAGTCTGTCAGTCTGTCAGTCTGTCAGTCTGTCAGTCTGTCAGTCTGTCAGTCTGTCAGTCTGTCAGTCTGTCAGTCTGTCAGTCTGTCAGTCTGTCAGTCTGTCAGTCTGTCAGTCTGTCAGTCTGTCAGTCTGTCAGTCTGTCAGTCTGTCAGTCTGTCAGTCTGTCAGTCTGTCAGTCTGTCAGTCTGTCAGTCTGTCAGTCTGTCAGTCTGTCAGTCTGTCAGTCTGTCAGTCTGTCAGTCTGTCAGTCTGTCAGTCTGTCAGTCTGTCAGTCTGTCAGTCTGTCAGTCTGTCAGTCTGTCAGTCTGTCAGTCTGTCAGTCTGTCAGTCTGTCAGTCTGTCAGTCTGTCAGTCTGTCAGTCTGTCAGTCTGTCAGTCTGTCAGTCTGTCAGTCTGTCAGTCTGTCAGTCTGTCAGTCTGTCAGTCTGTCAGTCTGTCAGTCTGTCAGTCTGTCAGTCTGTCAGTCTGTCAGTCTGTCAGTCTGTCAGTCTGTCAGTCTGTCAGTCTGTCAGTCTGTCAGTCTGTCAGTCTGTCAGTCTGTCAGTCTGTCAGTCTGTCAGTCTGTCAGTCTGTCAGTCTGTCAGTCTGTCAGTCTGTCAGTCTGTCAGTCTGTCAGTCTGTCAGTCTGTCAGTCTGTCAGTCTGTCAGTCTGTCAGTCTGTCAGTCTGTCAGTCTGTCAGTCTGTCAGTCTGTCAGTCTGTCAGTCTGTCAGTCTGTCAGTCTGTCAGTCTGTCAGTCTGTCAGTCTGTCAGTCTGTCAGTCTGTCAGTCTGTCAGTCTGTCAGTCTGTCAGTCTGTCAGTCTGTCAGTCTGTCAGTCTGTCAGTCTGTCAGTCTGTCAGTCTGTCAGTCTGTCAGTCTGTCAGTCTGTCAGTCTGTCAGTCTGTCAGTCTGTCAGTCTGTCAGTCTGTCAGTCTGTCAGTCTGTCAGTCTGTCAGTCTGTCAGTCTGTCAGTCTGTCAGTCTGTCAGTCTGTCAGTCTGTCAGTCTGTCAGTCTGTCAGTCTGTCAGTCTGTCAGTCTGTCAGTCTGTCAGTCTGTCAGTCTGTCAGTCTGTCAGTCTGTCAGTCTGTCAGTCTGTCAGTCTGTCAGTCTGTCAGTCTGTCAGTCTGTCAGTCTGTCAGTCTGTCAGTCTGTCAGTCTGTCAGTCTGTCAGTCTGTCAGTCTGTCAGTCTGTCAGTCTGTCAGTCTGTCAGTCTGTCAGTCTGTCAGTCTGTCAGTCTGTCAGTCTGTCAGTCTGTCAGTCTGTCAGTCTGTCAGTCTGTCAGTCTGTCAGTCTGTCAGTCTGTCAGTCTGTCAGTCTGTCAGTCTGTCAGTCTGTCAGTCTGTCAGTCTGTCAGTCTGTCAGTCTGTCAGTCTGTCAGTCTGTCAGTCTGTCAGTCTGTCAGTCTGTCAGTCTGTCAGTCTGTCAGTCTGTCAGTCTGTCAGTCTGTCAGTCTGTCAGTCTGTCAGTCTGTCAGTCTGTCAGTCTGTCAGTCTGTCAGTCTGTCAGTCTGTCAGTCTGTCAGTCTGTCAGTCTGTCAGTCTGTCAGTCTGTCAGTCTGTCAGTCTGTCAGTCTGTCAGTCTGTCAGTCTGTCAGTCTGTCAGTCTGTCAGTCTGTCAGTCTGTCAGTCTGTCAGTCTGTCAGTCTGTCAGTCTGTCAGTCTGTCAGTCTGTCAGTCTGTCAGTCTGTCAGTCTGTCAGTCTGTCAGTCTGTCAGTCTGTCAGTCTGTCAGTCTGTCAGTCTGTCAGTCTGTCAGTCTGTCAGTCTGTCAGTCTGTCAGTCTGTCAGTCTGTCAGTCTGTCAGTCTGTCAGTCTGTCAGTCTGTCAGTCTGTCAGTCTGTCAGTCTGTCAGTCTGTCAGTCTGTCAGTCTGTCAGTCTGTCAGTCTGTCAGTCTGTCAGTCTGTCAGTCTGTCAGTCTGTCAGTCTGTCAGTCTGTCAGTCTGTCAGTCTGTCAGTCTGTCAGTCTGTCAGTCTGTCAGTCTGTCAGTCTGTCAGTCTGTCAGTCTGTCAGTCTGTCAGTCTGTCAGTCTGTCAGTCTGTCAGTCTGTCAGTCTGTCAGTCTGTCAGTCTGTCAGTCTGTCAGTCTGTCAGTCTGTCAGTCTGTCAGTCTGTCAGTCTGTCAGTCTGTCAGTCTGTCAGTCTGTCAGTCTGTCAGTCTGTCAGTCTGTCAGTCTGTCAGTCTGTCAGTCTGTCAGTCTGTCAGTCTGTCAGTCTGTCAGTCTGTCAGTCTGTCAGTCTGTCAGTCTGTCAGTCTGTCAGTCTGTCAGTCTGTCAGTCTGTCAGTCTGTCAGTCTGTCAGTCTGTCAGTCTGTCAGTCTGTCAGTCTGTCAGTCTGTCAGTCTGTCAGTCTGTCAGTCTGTCAGTCTGTCAGTCTGTCAGTCTGTCAGTCTGTCAGTCTGTCAGTCTGTCAGTCTGTCAGTCTGTCAGTCTGTCAGTCTGTCAGTCTGTCAGTCTGTCAGTCTGTCAGTCTGTCAGTCTGTCAGTCTGTCAGTCTGTCAGTCTGTCAGTCTGTCAGTCTGTCAGTCTGTCAGTCTGTCAGTCTGTCAGTCTGTCAGTCTGTCAGTCTGTCAGTCTGTCAGTCTGTCAGTCTGTCAGTCTGTCAGTCTGTCAGTCTGTCAGTCTGTCAGTCTGTCAGTCTGTCAGTCTGTCAGTCTGTCAGTCTGTCAGTCTGTCAGTCTGTCAGTCTGTCAGTCTGTCAGTCTGTCAGTCTGTCAGTCTGTCAGTCTGTCAGTCTGTCAGTCTGTCAGTCTGTCAGTCTGTCAGTCTGTCAGTCTGTCAGTCTGTCAGTCTGTCAGTCTGTCAGTCTGTCAGTCTGTCAGTCTGTCAGTCTGTCAGTCTGTCAGTCTGTCAGTCTGTCAGTCTGTCAGTCTGTCAGTCTGTCAGTCTGTCAGTCTGTCAGTCTGTCAGTCTGTCAGTCTGTCAGTCTGTCAGTCTGTCAGTCTGTCAGTCTGTCAGTCTGTCAGTCTGTCAGTCTGTCAGTCTGTCAGTCTGTCAGTCTGTCAGTCTGTCAGTCTGTCAGTCTGTCAGTCTGTCAGTCTGTCAGTCTGTCAGTCTGTCAGTCTGTCAGTCTGTCAGTCTGTCAGTCTGTCAGTCTGTCAGTCTGTCAGTCTGTCAGTCTGTCAGTCTGTCAGTCTGTCAGTCTGTCAGTCTGTCAGTCTGTCAGTCTGTCAGTCTGTCAGTCTGTCAGTCTGTCAGTCTGTCAGTCTGTCAGTCTGTCAGTCTGTCAGTCTGTCAGTCTGTCAGTCTGTCAGTCTGTCAGTCTGTCAGTCTGTCAGTCTGTCAGTCTGTCAGTCTGTCAGTCTGTCAGTCTGTCAGTCTGTCAGTCTGTCAGTCTGTCAGTCTGTCAGTCTGTCAGTCTGTCAGTCTGTCAGTCTGTCAGTCTGTCAGTCTGTCAGTCTGTCAGTCTGTCAGTCTGTCAGTCTGTCAGTCTGTCAGTCTGTCAGTCTGTCAGTCTGTCAGTCTGTCAGTCTGTCAGTCTGTCAGTCTGTCAGTCTGTCAGTCTGTCAGTCTGTCAGTCTGTCAGTCTGTCAGTCTGTCAGTCTGTCAGTCTGTCAGTCTGTCAGTCTGTCAGTCTGTCAGTCTGTCAGTCTGTCAGTCTGTCAGTCTGTCAGTCTGTCAGTCTGTCAGTCTGTCAGTCTGTCAGTCTGTCAGTCTGTCAGTCTGTCAGTCTGTCAGTCTGTCAGTCTGTCAGTCTGTCAGTCTGTCAGTCTGTCAGTCTGTCAGTCTGTCAGTCTGTCAGTCTGTCAGTCTGTCAGTCTGTCAGTCTGTCAGTCTGTCAGTCTGTCAGTCTGTCAGTCTGTCAGTCTGTCAGTCTGTCAGTCTGTCAGTCTGTCAGTCTGTCAGTCTGTCAGTCTGTCAGTCTGTCAGTCTGTCAGTCTGTCAGTCTGTCAGTCTGTCAGTCTGTCAGTCTGTCAGTCTGTCAGTCTGTCAGTCTGTCAGTCTGTCAGTCTGTCAGTCTGTCAGTCTGTCAGTCTGTCAGTCTGTCAGTCTGTCAGTCTGTCAGTCTGTCAGTCTGTCAGTCTGTCAGTCTGTCAGTCTGTCAGTCTGTCAGTCTGTCAGTCTGTCAGTCTGTCAGTCTGTCAGTCTGTCAGTCTGTCAGTCTGTCAGTCTGTCAGTCTGTCAGTCTGTCAGTCTGTCAGTCTGTCAGTCTGTCAGTCTGTCAGTCTGTCAGTCTGTCAGTCTGTCAGTCTGTCAGTCTGTCAGTCTGTCAGTCTGTCAGTCTGTCAGTCTGTCAGTCTGTCAGTCTGTCAGTCTGTCAGTCTGTCAGTCTGTCAGTCTGTCAGTCTGTCAGTCTGTCAGTCTGTCAGTCTGTCAGTCTGTCAGTCTGTCAGTCTGTCAGTCTGTCAGTCTGTCAGTCTGTCAGTCTGTCAGTCTGTCAGTCTGTCAGTCTGTCAGTCTGTCAGTCTGTCAGTCTGTCAGTCTGTCAGTCTGTCAGTCTGTCAGTCTGTCAGTCTGTCAGTCTGTCAGTCTGTCAGTCTGTCAGTCTGTCAGTCTGTCAGTCTGTCAGTCTGTCAGTCTGTCAGTCTGTCAGTCTGTCAGTCTGTCAGTCTGTCAGTCTGTCAGTCTGTCAGTCTGTCAGTCTGTCAGTCTGTCAGTCTGTCAGTCTGTCAGTCTGTCAGTCTGTCAGTCTGTCAGTCTGTCAGTCTGTCAGTCTGTCAGTCTGTCAGTCTGTCAGTCTGTCAGTCTGTCAGTCTGTCAGTCTGTCAGTCTGTCAGTCTGTCAGTCTGTCAGTCTGTCAGTCTGTCAGTCTGTCAGTCTGTCAGTCTGTCAGTCTGTCAGTCTGTCAGTCTGTCAGTCTGTCAGTCTGTCAGTCTGTCAGTCTGTCAGTCTGTCAGTCTGTCAGTCTGTCAGTCTGTCAGTCTGTCAGTCTGTCAGTCTGTCAGTCTGTCAGTCTGTCAGTCTGTCAGTCTGTCAGTCTGTCAGTCTGTCAGTCTGTCAGTCTGTCAGTCTGTCAGTCTGTCAGTCTGTCAGTCTGTCAGTCTGTCAGTCTGTCAGTCTGTCAGTCTGTCAGTCTGTCAGTCTGTCAGTCTGTCAGTCTGTCAGTCTGTCAGTCTGTCAGTCTGTCAGTCTGTCAGTCTGTCAGTCTGTCAGTCTGTCAGTCTGTCAGTCTGTCAGTCTGTCAGTCTGTCAGTCTGTCAGTCTGTCAGTCTGTCAGTCTGTCAGTCTGTCAGTCTGTCAGTCTGTCAGTCTGTCAGTCTGTCAGTCTGTCAGTCTGTCAGTCTGTCAGTCTGTCAGTCTGTCAGTCTGTCAGTCTGTCAGTCTGTCAGTCTGTCAGTCTGTCAGTCTGTCAGTCTGTCAGTCTGTCAGTCTGTCAGTCTGTCAGTCTGTCAGTCTGTCAGTCTGTCAGTCTGTCAGTCTGTCAGTCTGTCAGTCTGTCAGTCTGTCAGTCTGTCAGTCTGTCAGTCTGTCAGTCTGTCAGTCTGTCAGTCTGTCAGTCTGTCAGTCTGTCAGTCTGTCAGTCTGTCAGTCTGTCAGTCTGTCAGTCTGTCAGTCTGTCAGTCTGTCAGTCTGTCAGTCTGTCAGTCTGTCAGTCTGTCAGTCTGTCAGTCTGTCAGTCTGTCAGTCTGTCAGTCTGTCAGTCTGTCAGTCTGTCAGTCTGTCAGTCTGTCAGTCTGTCAGTCTGTCAGTCTGTCAGTCTGTCAGTCTGTCAGTCTGTCAGTCTGTCAGTCTGTCAGTCTGTCAGTCTGTCAGTCTGTCAGTCTGTCAGTCTGTCAGTCTGTCAGTCTGTCAGTCTGTCAGTCTGTCAGTCTGTCAGTCTGTCAGTCTGTCAGTCTGTCAGTCTGTCAGTCTGTCAGTCTGTCAGTCTGTCAGTCTGTCAGTCTGTCAGTCTGTCAGTCTGTCAGTCTGTCAGTCTGTCAGTCTGTCAGTCTGTCAGTCTGTCAGTCTGTCAGTCTGTCAGTCTGTCAGTCTGTCAGTCTGTCAGTCTGTCAGTCTGTCAGTCTGTCAGTCTGTCAGTCTGTCAGTCTGTCAGTCTGTCAGTCTGTCAGTCTGTCAGTCTGTCAGTCTGTCAGTCTGTCAGTCTGTCAGTCTGTCAGTCTGTCAGTCTGTCAGTCTGTCAGTCTGTCAGTCTGTCAGTCTGTCAGTCTGTCAGTCTGTCAGTCTGTCAGTCTGTCAGTCTGTCAGTCTGTCAGTCTGTCAGTCTGTCAGTCTGTCAGTCTGTCAGTCTGTCAGTCTGTCAGTCTGTCAGTCTGTCAGTCTGTCAGTCTGTCAGTCTGTCAGTCTGTCAGTCTGTCAGTCTGTCAGTCTGTCAGTCTGTCAGTCTGTCAGTCTGTCAGTCTGTCAGTCTGTCAGTCTGTCAGTCTGTCAGTCTGTCAGTCTGTCAGTCTGTCAGTCTGTCAGTCTGTCAGTCTGTCAGTCTGTCAGTCTGTCAGTCTGTCAGTCTGTCAGTCTGTCAGTCTGTCAGTCTGTCAGTCTGTCAGTCTGTCAGTCTGTCAGTCTGTCAGTCTGTCAGTCTGTCAGTCTGTCAGTCTGTCAGTCTGTCAGTCTGTCAGTCTGTCAGTCTGTCAGTCTGTCAGTCTGTCAGTCTGTCAGTCTGTCAGTCTGTCAGTCTGTCAGTCTGTCAGTCTGTCAGTCTGTCAGTCTGTCAGTCTGTCAGTCTGTCAGTCTGTCAGTCTGTCAGTCTGTCAGTCTGTCAGTCTGTCAGTCTGTCAGTCTGTCAGTCTGTCAGTCTGTCAGTCTGTCAGTCTGTCAGTCTGTCAGTCTGTCAGTCTGTCAGTCTGTCAGTCTGTCAGTCTGTCAGTCTGTCAGTCTGTCAGTCTGTCAGTCTGTCAGTCTGTCAGTCTGTCAGTCTGTCAGTCTGTCAGTCTGTCAGTCTGTCAGTCTGTCAGTCTGTCAGTCTGTCAGTCTGTCAGTCTGTCAGTCTGTCAGTCTGTCAGTCTGTCAGTCTGTCAGTCTGTCAGTCTGTCAGTCTGTCAGTCTGTCAGTCTGTCAGTCTGTCAGTCTGTCAGTCTGTCAGTCTGTCAGTCTGTCAGTCTGTCAGTCTGTCAGTCTGTCAGTCTGTCAGTCTGTCAGTCTGTCAGTCTGTCAGTCTGTCAGTCTGTCAGTCTGTCAGTCTGTCAGTCTGTCAGTCTGTCAGTCTGTCAGTCTGTCAGTCTGTCAGTCTGTCAGTCTGTCAGTCTGTCAGTCTGTCAGTCTGTCAGTCTGTCAGTCTGTCAGTCTGTCAGTCTGTCAGTCTGTCAGTCTGTCAGTCTGTCAGTCTGTCAGTCTGTCAGTCTGTCAGTCTGTCAGTCTGTCAGTCTGTCAGTCTGTCAGTCTGTCAGTCTGTCAGTCTGTCAGTCTGTCAGTCTGTCAGTCTGTCAGTCTGTCAGTCTGTCAGTCTGTCAGTCTGTCAGTCTGTCAGTCTGTCAGTCTGTCAGTCTGTCAGTCTGTCAGTCTGTCAGTCTGTCAGTCTGTCAGTCTGTCAGTCTGTCAGTCTGTCAGTCTGTCAGTCTGTCAGTCTGTCAGTCTGTCAGTCTGTCAGTCTGTCAGTCTGTCAGTCTGTCAGTCTGTCAGTCTGTCAGTCTGTCAGTCTGTCAGTCTGTCAGTCTGTCAGTCTGTCAGTCTGTCAGTCTGTCAGTCTGTCAGTCTGTCAGTCTGTCAGTCTGTCAGTCTGTCAGTCTGTCAGTCTGTCAGTCTGTCAGTCTGTCAGTCTGTCAGTCTGTCAGTCTGTCAGTCTGTCAGTCTGTCAGTCTGTCAGTCTGTCAGTCTGTCAGTCTGTCAGTCTGTCAGTCTGTCAGTCTGTCAGTCTGTCAGTCTGTCAGTCTGTCAGTCTGTCAGTCTGTCAGTCTGTCAGTCTGTCAGTCTGTCAGTCTGTCAGTCTGTCAGTCTGTCAGTCTGTCAGTCTGTCAGTCTGTCAGTCTGTCAGTCTGTCAGTCTGTCAGTCTGTCAGTCTGTCAGTCTGTCAGTCTGTCAGTCTGTCAGTCTGTCAGTCTGTCAGTCTGTCAGTCTGTCAGTCTGTCAGTCTGTCAGTCTGTCAGTCTGTCAGTCTGTCAGTCTGTCAGTCTGTCAGTCTGTCAGTCTGTCAGTCTGTCAGTCTGTCAGTCTGTCAGTCTGTCAGTCTGTCAGTCTGTCAGTCTGTCAGTCTGTCAGTCTGTCAGTCTGTCAGTCTGTCAGTCTGTCAGTCTGTCAGTCTGTCAGTCTGTCAGTCTGTCAGTCTGTCAGTCTGTCAGTCTGTCAGTCTGTCAGTCTGTCAGTCTGTCAGTCTGTCAGTCTGTCAGTCTGTCAGTCTGTCAGTCTGTCAGTCTGTCAGTCTGTCAGTCTGTCAGTCTGTCAGTCTGTCAGTCTGTCAGTCTGTCAGTCTGTCAGTCTGTCAGTCTGTCAGTCTGTCAGTCTGTCAGTCTGTCAGTCTGTCAGTCTGTCAGTCTGTCAGTCTGTCAGTCTGTCAGTCTGTCAGTCTGTCAGTCTGTCAGTCTGTCAGTCTGTCAGTCTGTCAGTCTGTCAGTCTGTCAGTCTGTCAGTCTGTCAGTCTGTCAGTCTGTCAGTCTGTCAGTCTGTCAGTCTGTCAGTCTGTCAGTCTGTCAGTCTGTCAGTCTGTCAGTCTGTCAGTCTGTCAGTCTGTCAGTCTGTCAGTCTGTCAGTCTGTCAGTCTGTCAGTCTGTCAGTCTGTCAGTCTGTCAGTCTGTCAGTCTGTCAGTCTGTCAGTCTGTCAGTCTGTCAGTCTGTCAGTCTGTCAGTCTGTCAGTCTGTCAGTCTGTCAGTCTGTCAGTCTGTCAGTCTGTCAGTCTGTCAGTCTGTCAGTCTGTCAGTCTGTCAGTCTGTCAGTCTGTCAGTCTGTCAGTCTGTCAGTCTGTCAGTCTGTCAGTCTGTCAGTCTGTCAGTCTGTCAGTCTGTCAGTCTGTCAGTCTGTCAGTCTGTCAGTCTGTCAGTCTGTCAGTCTGTCAGTCTGTCAGTCTGTCAGTCTGTCAGTCTGTCAGTCTGTCAGTCTGTCAGTCTGTCAGTCTGTCAGTCTGTCAGTCTGTGTGTCAGTCTGTCAGTCTGTCAGTCTGTCAGTCTGTCAGTCTGTCAGTCTGTCAGTCTGTCAGTCTGTCAGTCTGTCAGTCTGTCAGTCTGTCAGTCTGTCAGTCTGTCAGTCTGTCAGTCTGTCAGTCTGTCAGTCTGTCAGTCTGTCAGTCTGTCAGTCTGTCAGTCTGTCAGTCTGTCAGTCTGTCAGTCTGTCAGTCTGTCAGTCTGTCAGTCTGTCAGTCTGTCAGTCTGTCAGTCTGTCAGTCTGTCAGTCTGTCAGTCTGTCAGTCTGTCAGTCTGTCAGTCTGTCAGTCTGTCAGTCTGTCAGTCTGTCAGTCTGTCAGTCTGTCAGTCTGTCAGTCTGTCAGTCTGTCAGTCTGTCAGTCTGTCAGTCTGTCAGTCTGTCAGTCTGTCAGTCTGTCAGTCTGTCAGTCTGTCAGTCTGTCAGTCTGTCAGTCTGTCAGTCTGTCAGTCTGTCAGTCTGTCAGTCTGTCAGTCTGTCAGTCTGTCAGTCTGTCAGTCTGTCAGTCTGTCAGTCTGTCAGTCTGTCAGTCTGTCAGTCTGTCAGTCTGTCAGTCTGTCAGTCTGTCAGTCTGTCAGTCTGTCAGTCTGTCAGTCTGTCAGTCTGTCAGTCTGTCAGTCTGTCAGTCTGTCAGTCTGTCAGTCTGTCAGTCTGTCAGTCTGTCAGTCTGTCAGTCTGTCAGTCTGTCAGTCTGTCAGTCTGTCAGTCTGTCAGTCTGTCAGTCTGTCAGTCTGTCAGTCTGTCAGTCTGTCAGTCTGTCAGTCTGTCAGTCTGTCAGTCTGTCAGTCTGTCAGTCTGTCAGTCTGTCAGTCTGTCAGTCTGTCAGTCTGTCAGTCTGTCAGTCTGTCAGTCTGTCAGTCTGTCAGTCTGTCAGTCTGTCAGTCTGTCAGTCTGTCAGTCTGTCAGTCTGTCAGTCTGTCAGTCTGTCAGTCTGTCAGTCTGTCAGTCTGTCAGTCTGTCAGTCTGTCAGTCTGTCAGTCTGTCAGTCTGTCAGTCTGTCAGTCTGTCAGTCTGTCAGTCTGTCAGTCTGTCAGTCTGTCAGTCTGTCAGTCTGTCAGTCTGTCAGTCTGTCAGTCTGTCAGTCTGTCAGTCTGTCAGTCTGTCAGTCTGTCAGTCTGTCAGTCTGTCAGTCTGTCAGTCTGTCAGTCTGTCAGTCTGTCAGTCTGTCAGTCTGTCAGTCTGTCAGTCTGTCAGTCTGTCAGTCTGTCAGTCTGTCAGTCTGTCAGTCTGTCAGTCTGTCAGTCTGTCAGTCTGTCAGTCTGTCAGTCTGTCAGTCTGTCAGTCTGTCAGTCTGTCAGTCTGTCAGTCTGTCAGTCTGTCAGTCTGTCAGTCTGTCAGTCTGTCAGTCTGTCAGTCTGTCAGTCTGTCAGTCTGTCAGTCTGTCAGTCTGTCAGTCTGTCAGTCTGTCAGTCTGTCAGTCTGTCAGTCTGTCAGTCTGTCAGTCTGTCAGTCTGTCAGTCTGTCAGTCTGTCAGTCTGTCAGTCTGTCAGTCTGTCAGTCTGTCAGTCTGTCAGTCTGTCAGTCTGTCAGTCTGTCAGTCTGTCAGTCTGTCAGTCTGTCAGTCTGTCAGTCTGTCAGTCTGTCAGTCTGTCAGTCTGTCAGTCTGTCAGTCTGTCAGTCTGTCAGTCTGTCAGTCTGTCAGTCTGTCAGTCTGTCAGTCTGTCAGTCTGTCAGTCTGTCAGTCTGTCAGTCTGTCAGTCTGTCAGTCTGTCAGTCTGTCAGTCTGTCAGTCTGTCAGTCTGTCAGTCTGTCAGTCTGTCAGTCTGTCAGTCTGTCAGTCTGTCAGTCTGTCAGTCTGTCAGTCTGTCAGTCTGTCAGTCTGTCAGTCTGTCAGTCTGTCAGTCTGTCAGTCTGTCAGTCTGTCAGTCTGTCAGTCTGTCAGTCTGTCAGTCTGTCAGTCTGTCAGTCTGTCAGTCTGTCAGTCTGTCAGTCTGTCAGTCTGTCAGTCTGTCAGTCTGTCAGTCTGTCAGTCTGTCAGTCTGTCAGTCTGTCAGTCTGTCAGTCTGTCAGTCTGTCAGTCTGTCAGTCTGTCAGTCTGTCAGTCTGTCAGTCTGTCAGTCTGTCAGTCTGTCAGTCTGTCAGTCTGTCAGTCTGTCAGTCTGTCAGTCTGTCAGTCTGTCAGTCTGTCAGTCTGTCAGTCTGTCAGTCTGTCAGTCTGTCAGTCTGTCAGTCTGTCAGTCTGTCAGTCTGTCAGTCTGTCAGTCTGTCAGTCTGTCAGTCTGTCAGTCTGTCAGTCTGTCAGTCTGTCAGTCTGTCAGTCTGTCAGTCTGTCAGTCTGTCAGTCTGTCAGTCTGTCAGTCTGTCAGTCTGTCAGTCTGTCAGTCTGTCAGTCTGTCAGTCTGTCAGTCTGTCAGTCTGTCAGTCTGTCAGTCTGTCAGTCTGTCAGTCTGTCAGTCTGTCAGTCTGTCAGTCTGTCAGTCTGTCAGTCTGTCAGTCTGTCAGTCTGTCAGTCTGTCAGTCTGTCAGTCTGTCAGTCTGTCAGTCTGTCAGTCTGTCAGTCTGTCAGTCTGTCAGTCTGTCAGTCTGTCAGTCTGTCAGTCTGTCAGTCTGTCAGTCTGTCAGTCTGTCAGTCTGTCAGTCTGTCAGTCTGTCAGTCTGTCAGTCTGTCAGTCTGTCAGTCTGTCAGTCTGTCAGTCTGTCAGTCTGTCAGTCTGTCAGTCTGTCAGTCTGTCAGTCTGTCAGTCTGTCAGTCTGTCAGTCTGTCAGTCTGTCAGTCTGTCAGTCTGTCAGTCTGTCAGTCTGTCAGTCTGTCAGTCTGTCAGTCTGTCAGTCTGTCAGTCTGTCAGTCTGTCAGTCTGTCAGTCTGTCAGTCTGTCAGTCTGTCAGTCTGTCAGTCTGTCAGTCTGTCAGTCTGTCAGTCTGTCAGTCTGTCAGTCTGTCAGTCTGTCAGTCTGTCAGTCTGTCAGTCTGTCAGTCTGTCAGTCTGTCAGTCTGTCAGTCTGTCAGTCTGTCAGTCTGTCAGTCTGTCAGTCTGTCAGTCTGTCAGTCTGTCAGTCTGTCAGTCTGTCAGTCTGTCAGTCTGTCAGTCTGTCAGTCTGTCAGTCTGTCAGTCTGTCAGTCTGTCAGTCTGTCAGTCTGTCAGTCTGTCAGTCTGTCAGTCTGTCAGTCTGTCAGTCTGTCAGTCTGTCAGTCTGTCAGTCTGTCAGTCTGTCAGTCTGTCAGTCTGTCAGTCTGTCAGTCTGTCAGTCTGTCAGTCTGTCAGTCTGTCAGTCTGTCAGTCTGTCAGTCTGTCAGTCTGTCAGTCTGTCAGTCTGTCAGTCTGTCAGTCTGTCAGTCTGTCAGTCTGTCAGTCTGTCAGTCTGTCAGTCTGTCAGTCTGTCAGTCTGTCAGTCTGTCAGTCTGTCAGTCTGTCAGTCTGTCAGTCTGTCAGTCTGTCAGTCTGTCAGTCTGTCAGTCTGTCAGTCTGTCAGTCTGTCAGTCTGTCAGTCTGTCAGTCTGTCAGTCTGTCAGTCTGTCAGTCTGTCAGTCTGTCAGTCTGTCAGTCTGTCAGTCTGTCAGTCTGTCAGTCTGTCAGTCTGTCAGTCTGTCAGTCTGTCAGTCTGTCAGTCTGTCAGTCTGTCAGTCTGTCAGTCTGTCAGTCTGTCAGTCTGTCAGTCTGTCAGTCTGTCAGTCTGTCAGTCTGTCAGTCTGTCAGTCTGTCAGTCTGTCAGTCTGTCAGTCTGTCAGTCTGTCAGTCTGTCAGTCTGTCAGTCTGTCAGTCTGTCAGTCTGTCAGTCTGTCAGTCTGTCAGTCTGTCAGTCTGTCAGTCTGTCAGTCTGTCAGTCTGTCAGTCTGTCAGTCTGTCAGTCTGTCAGTCTGTCAGTCTGTCAGTCTGTCAGTCTGTCAGTCTGTCAGTCTGTCAGTCTGTCAGTCTGTCAGTCTGTCAGTCTGTCAGTCTGTCAGTCTGTCAGTCTGTCAGTCTGTCAGTCTGTCAGTCTGTCAGTCTGTCAGTCTGTCAGTCTGTCAGTCTGTCAGTCTGTCAGTCTGTCAGTCTGTCAGTCTGTCAGTCTGTCAGTCTGTCAGTCTGTCAGTCTGTCAGTCTGTCAGTCTGTCAGTCTGTCAGTCTGTCAGTCTGTCAGTCTGTCAGTCTGTCAGTCTGTCAGTCTGTCAGTCTGTCAGTCTGTCAGTCTGTCAGTCTGTCAGTCTGTCAGTCTGTCAGTCTGTCAGTCTGTCAGTCTGTCAGTCTGTCAGTCTGTCAGTCTGTCAGTCTGTCAGTCTGTCAGTCTGTCAGTCTGTCAGTCTGTCAGTCTGTCAGTCTGTCAGTCTGTCAGTCTGTCAGTCTGTCAGTCTGTCAGTCTGTCAGTCTGTCAGTCTGTCAGTCTGTCAGTCTGTCAGTCTGTCAGTCTGTCAGTCTGTCAGTCTGTCAGTCTGTCAGTCTGTCAGTCTGTCAGTCTGTCAGTCTGTCAGTCTGTCAGTCTGTCAGTCTGTCAGTCTGTCAGTCTGTCAGTCTGTCAGTCTGTCAGTCTGTCAGTCTGTCAGTCTGTCAGTCTGTCAGTCTGTCAGTCTGTCAGTCTGTCAGTCTGTCAGTCTGTCAGTCTGTCAGTCTGTCAGTCTGTCAGTCTGTCAGTCTGTCAGTCTGTCAGTCTGTCAGTCTGTCAGTCTGTCAGTCTGTCAGTCTGTCAGTCTGTCAGTCTGTCAGTCTGTCAGTCTGTCAGTCTGTCAGTCTGTCAGTCTGTCAGTCTGTCAGTCTGTCAGTCTGTCAGTCTGTCAGTCTGTCAGTCTGTCAGTCTGTCAGTCTGTCAGTCTGTCAGTCTGTCAGTCTGTCAGTCTGTCAGTCTGTCAGTCTGTCAGTCTGTCAGTCTGTCAGTCTGTCAGTCTGTCAGTCTGTCAGTCTGTCAGTCTGTCAGTCTGTCAGTCTGTCAGTCTGTCAGTCTGTCAGTCTGTCAGTCTGTCAGTCTGTCAGTCTGTCAGTCTGTCAGTCTGTCAGTCTGTCAGTCTGTCAGTCTGTCAGTCTGTCAGTCTGTCAGTCTGTCAGTCTGTCAGTCTGTCAGTCTGTCAGTCTGTCAGTCTGTCAGTCTGTCAGTCTGTCAGTCTGTCAGTCTGTCAGTCTGTCAGTCTGTCAGTCTGTCAGTCTGTCAGTCTGTCAGTCTGTCAGTCTGTCAGTCTGTCAGTCTGTCAGTCTGTCAGTCTGTCAGTCTGTCAGTCTGTCAGTCTGTCAGTCTGTCAGTCTGTCAGTCTGTCAGTCTGTCAGTCTGTCAGTCTGTCAGTCTGTCAGTCTGTCAGTCTGTCAGTCTGTCAGTCTGTCAGTCTGTCAGTCTGTCAGTCTGTCAGTCTGTCAGTCTGTCAGTCTGTCAGTCTGTCAGTCTGTCAGTCTGTCAGTCTGTCAGTCTGTCAGTCTGTCAGTCTGTCAGTCTGTCAGTCTGTCAGTCTGTCAGTCTGTCAGTCTGTCAGTCTGTCAGTCTGTCAGTCTGTCAGTCTGTCAGTCTGTCAGTCTGTCAGTCTGTCAGTCTGTCAGTCTGTCAGTCTGTCAGTCTGTCAGTCTGTCAGTCTGTCAGTCTGTCAGTCTGTCAGTCTGTCAGTCTGTCAGTCTGTCAGTCTGTCAGTCTGTCAGTCTGTCAGTCTGTCAGTCTGTCAGTCTGTCAGTCTGTCAGTCTGTCAGTCTGTCAGTCTGTCAGTCTGTCAGTCTGTCAGTCTGTCAGTCTGTCAGTCTGTCAGTCTGTCAGTCTGTCAGTCTGTCAGTCTGTCAGTCTGTCAGTCTGTCAGTCTGTCAGTCTGTCAGTCTGTCAGTCTGTCAGTCTGTCAGTCTGTCAGTCTGTCAGTCTGTCAGTCTGTCAGTCTGTCAGTCTGTCAGTCTGTCAGTCTGTCAGTCTGTCAGTCTGTCAGTCTGTCAGTCTGTCAGTCTGTCAGTCTGTCAGTCTGTCAGTCTGTCAGTCTGTCAGTCTGTCAGTCTGTCAGTCTGTCAGTCTGTCAGTCTGTCAGTCTGTCAGTCTGTCAGTCTGTCAGTCTGTCAGTCTGTCAGTCTGTCAGTCTGTCAGTCTGTCAGTCTGTCAGTCTGTCAGTCTGTCAGTCTGTCAGTCTGTCAGTCTGTCAGTCTGTCAGTCTGTCAGTCTGTCAGTCTGTCAGTCTGTCAGTCTGTCAGTCTGTCAGTCTGTCAGTCTGTCAGTCTGTCAGTCTGTCAGTCTGTCAGTCTGTCAGTCTGTCAGTCTGTCAGTCTGTCAGTCTGTCAGTCTGTCAGTCTGTCAGTCTGTCAGTCTGTCAGTCTGTCAGTCTGTCAGTCTGTCAGTCTGTCAGTCTGTCAGTCTGTCAGTCTGTCAGTCTGTCAGTCTGTCAGTCTGTCAGTCTGTCAGTCTGTCAGTCTGTCAGTCTGTCAGTCTGTCAGTCTGTCAGTCTGTCAGTCTGTCAGTCTGTCAGTCTGTCAGTCTGTCAGTCTGTCAGTCTGTCAGTCTGTCAGTCTGTCAGTCTGTCAGTCTGTCAGTCTGTCAGTCTGTCAGTCTGTCAGTCTGTCAGTCTGTCAGTCTGTCAGTCTGTCAGTCTGTCAGTCTGTCAGTCTGTCAGTCTGTCAGTCTGTCAGTCTGTCAGTCTGTCAGTCTGTCAGTCTGTCAGTCTGTCAGTCTGTCAGTCTGTCAGTCTGTCAGTCTGTCAGTCTGTCAGTCTGTCAGTCTGTCAGTCTGTCAGTCTGTCAGTCTGTCAGTCTGTCAGTCTGTCAGTCTGTCAGTCTGTCAGTCTGTCAGTCTGTCAGTCTGTCAGTCTGTCAGTCTGTCAGTCTGTCAGTCTGTCAGTCTGTCAGTCTGTCAGTCTGTCAGTCTGTCAGTCTGTCAGTCTGTCAGTCTGTCAGTCTGTCAGTCTGTCAGTCTGTCAGTCTGTCAGTCTGTCAGTCTGTCAGTCTGTCAGTCTGTCAGTCTGTCAGTCTGTCAGTCTGTCAGTCTGTCAGTCTGTCAGTCTGTCAGTCTGTCAGTCTGTCAGTCTGTCAGTCTGTCAGTCTGTCAGTCTGTCAGTCTGTCAGTCTGTCAGTCTGTCAGTCTGTCAGTCTGTCAGTCTGTCAGTCTGTCAGTCTGTCAGTCTGTCAGTCTGTCAGTCTGTCAGTCTGTCAGTCTGTCAGTCTGTCAGTCTGTCAGTCTGTCAGTCTGTCAGTCTGTCAGTCTGTCAGTCTGTCAGTCTGTCAGTCTGTCAGTCTGTCAGTCTGTCAGTCTGTCAGTCTGTCAGTCTGTCAGTCTGTCAGTCTGTCAGTCTGTCAGTCTGTCAGTCTGTCAGTCTGTCAGTCTGTCAGTCTGTCAGTCTGTCAGTCTGTCAGTCTGTCAGTCTGTCAGTCTGTCAGTCTGTCAGTCTGTCAGTCTGTCAGTCTGTCAGTCTGTCAGTCTGT
>CAJVCO010000426.1:0-17760 GCA_910595825.1 Philhelius pedissequus | reverse complement strand
CTGACAGACTGACAGACTGACAGACTGACAGACTGACAGACTGACAGACTGACAGACTGACAGACTGACAGACTGACAGACTGACAGACTGACAGACTGACAGACTGACAGACTGACAGACTGACAGACTGACAGACTGACAGACTGACAGACTGACAGACTGACAGACTGACAGACTGACAGACTGACAGACTGACAGACTGACAGACTGACAGACTGACAGACTGACAGACTGACAGACTGACAGACTGACAGACTGACAGACTGACAGACTGACAGACTGACAGACTGACAGACTGACAGACTGACAGACTGACAGACTGACAGACTGACAGACTGACAGACTGACAGACTGACAGACTGACAGACTGACAGACTGACAGACTGACAGACTGACAGACTGACAGACTGACAGACTGACAGACTGACAGACTGACAGACTGACAGACTGACAGACTGACAGACTGACAGACTGACAGACTGACAGACTGACAGACTGACAGACTGACAGACTGACAGACTGACAGACTGACAGACTGACAGACTGACAGACTGACAGACTGACAGACTGACAGACTGACAGACTGACAGACTGACAGACTGACAGACTGACAGACTGACAGACTGACAGACTGACAGACTGACAGACTGACAGACTGACAGACTGGCAGACTGACAGACTGACAGACCGACAGACTGACAGACTGACAGACTGACAGACTGACAGATTGACAGACTGACAAACTGAGTTTGATGTTGTTGTTGGACCTTTATAGTGCTTCTATAGCATTGTTTTTCCTATAGTGGCGCCCACCGCATCTTTGCGGGTGTTCTTATTTCTGCTGTAAATCGCTTAATTTTGAGGTTTACAGTTTTCTTTGCCTTAAAGGCTTTTTGCCGTTCTATCTGTCCGCAAACTAGATACACTTTTACCCACTTTTACGATATAGAATGCAAGCACAGTTGGTGGAGTGGATGTATTTTTTGGCTTACAATGGGTTATGGTCGGTATAGTTATGCTTTACTTTAGCAAAGTTGGTTTTTATAGTTACTTTTCTTTATGGCTTTAGGATATTTCCAGAGTTTAACTTTGGCTGATGAGAAATGCTGAGTGAGAATAAAATAAGAAAACAACCACGAACGTAAGATCGCGTCACGTCAGGTCACCATGCTCGCCGAGGGGTGTTGAACGGAATTAGTAAATTGGATGAACTATATATGCGGTTTATTTTAAGTTAAAATTAATATTTTATTTGAATACCTAAACAGTTTTGAATTAGGTAGGTATCTATTCTTTGGAAAGATTTTTCTCTGAGGATTGCTTAAGTACTTATGTGTATAAGCTAAAATTATACCAATGGCTATTTCTTCGTTAACTATGTAAATGGAATTATTTACCTATATCTAGTTGAAGTGCTTATCACTTCGAGAGTACAATTGTTTTAACGTTTGACAAGATATTAGTTTGCGCATAAAATCGTAGTTTAAGCATTTAACTGGAGTAAGATTTAGTCATAAAAAAAAATAATAAAAAATAAAATAAAATAACTTTAAGGGAATATCATAACTTTTGAACAAATAAATATCACCACATTCGAAATTACGGAGGGCTAAGCATAAGGCTACGTCCAAATTGAACATGCATCGCACGACCGAACGATGAGCTTTGGTAGGTCGCGTTGCTTGTTGGTAGCGCTAATAAAATGCGTGTCCTTATTGAACAGTTTTGTAAGTGAAGATGCTGAATTATTATTTGAAAATTCATATACAACGGTTGTATCTGCTTGCTTTTTTTAAATTTGTTTACCACTTTTTCCCAGACTAGATCTGTTTTTCAACGCTTTTTATAAAAAATCATCCCATAAATGGGATTTAAAAAATTTTACTGCTTACATTTTGTTCGTATTTCATTTAAATTTGTCCAACGGCGCCGGCGCGAGAAAAAGAAAACATGTTTGATTTCAAGCGACCAAACTACTTTTCAATGTTTGACTATGAAAAACTTAAGTGATGTAGCTTGAGCGATATAGAAACAAGTAAACGGTGATTTTTTAAGAGCTTGGTTTTTGAAAATTCAAAAAAACACAGAAACTTGCAAAAAGTGAATGAAATTTTTATTTGGATCGATAAATCAATTTCTGCCATTTACTTTTTAAAAATAATTTCACTTAAATGTTGCCCGCGGCTACGCTTCAGGTGGCCCATTCTGAAGGCCCAATTTTGGCAAACTTTTTCACACATTTCGGCCGGAATCTCACCAATGACGCGTTCAATGTTGGCTTCCAAGGCAGCAATCGTGTTTGGCTTGTCCCCATAGACAATAGACTTAACATAGCCAAACAAAAAATAGTCTAACGGGGTCAAATCACATGATCTTGGTGGCCAATTGACTGCGCCAAAACGTGAGATCAACTGCTCACCAAATTCGCCTTTCAATTGATGCATGGTTTCGCGTGGAGTGTGGCATGTGGCACCGTCCTGTTGGAACCACATGTCGACCGAGTTCAATTCTTGCATTTTCGGCAAAAAAAAATCTGTTATAATCGAACGGTACCTTTCTCCATTGACCGTAACCCTGCGCCAGTGTTGCTTAAACATCGATAGTTTTATTAACTGAATTTTTAAATAGCCTTAGAAATGCTTTTCTATTACAAAATCTATTAAATAATACAAATTTTAATAGTAATACAAATTTTAATAATAATACAATAATGAAAAAAGTAATTTGTTTAACGAAAAAATGTTAAAAAATTCAAAAGTTGAAAAAAAAATTGTTTTTTTGTTTAATTTAATTTTTTTTTTTTCAAGAAATTGTTTTCCAATTTTTTAAATGCGAATTCACTTTTTTGGATTCAACTATCTCTATCATCGTGGTATCATTTTTGATTACAACTAGGAATTTTTTTAATACGAAATCAATACTTGCCCTACCTACAGAGCAAGTAAAATAAAATGCACAAATGGATCCACGAACTTACTCTTATGTAAAAATACTTTGGAATTTTAAATATATTTGATATATATAAAACATGGATTTTATATGACAAATAAGTTCAAATGCATGAAATTGCCACTTTATTTCCAGAAAAGTAATCGTTTTAATATTAAAGTAATTTTTTATACAAGAAATTTCTTTACAATTTTTCAAGAACATAATTTGGGATGCAAATTTTAAGTATTTAGTAGTATAGATTTTAGAAAATAATTACAAAAAATAATCGTTCACACGCCTTGAAGATATATTGATTTTTCGAGAAAAAAAATTTGTATTTTTTTAAACCCAAGAAATATTTTTTTCAAATATTTTCATATACCTACAATATTTTTTGAATTATTAAGGGGGCTCCTGCTTAAAAAAATTGGTTAAAATCGTTAGAACGGTTAATGAGAAAGTCGAAAATCAAAAAAATGGTTCTACTTCTATGGCAGTTACCGTAAATAACATTTTTTCTCAATTTTAGTTTTTACCAAAATGTAGTTCATGCCCATTATAGCACACTAGTTTTTTTTTATCAAAATCGTTACAGCCGTTTTTGAGATGATAAGATTTTGCAATAGCTCCATTGGCTTAGGCTGTAGATCGAGGTACAGACGGAATTGCCGGACCCACTTTATTCGTCTTCGCTATCATCGTAATGTCAACTTTGATCAAAATCTCGAGTTCGATTTTTTTCCAAATGTAGAACTTGCCCTATAGTACTTAGTGCCTATATCGCAAGTAAAAATTAATAATGCAGAAGACCTGAATAAAACGTAAATTTCTGCTCTTAAGGCAAATTAGTAAAAAATTAAATTTGTTTTATTTTAACTCATTTTATTAAAAAATAACAAAAAACATACTCGTATAACATACATACGTATTCATAAATATATTTTCAATCCATAAAAACTAAAATGCATTAAATGCAAAAAAAAAGAAATATTATTATTATCACAAGCCTTTCATTAAAGTCTTTTTAGTTAAAATACATTATAAAACAAAATTTTTTGAAGACATCAAACATCAAAGTTATGCTTTAAAAACAAAATTTCGTTCAAATGCTTTATTTTAAGTCTGTTCCGCTTTTCAGTCATCACTTGGCCTGCTTTTGAAAATATCCTTTCACACGGTACCGAAGTTGCAGGAATTGCTAAATATTTAAATGCAATTATTCGCATCATGTTCTCAGATCTTTCCCAAAAGCTTATTGAACAATCTGACTCTGATCTGTTCAACAAAGGTTTTTCCAAGTACTGCCGAATATCAATGATGGAATCGCTCATAGGTGTTGCCACTCTGCCTTGTTGTTGTCTGCCGTTTGGCGAAAAGAGCAGTTCATCTATTTTTGATTGTATAAGACTAGAACCACATGTGGATGGTTGCGGTGGTGTCACATCATCATCTTCAATAGTGATACATTGTTTGAGATTGGCATTTGACGAAATAAATGCTGCATATTCTTTTTGTAACACCTGGACGGCATAATCAGCTTCTTGAGGTGTTCTGAATCCATTTTTTTTAAATCTGGGATCTACCAGTGTTGATAGTATGAGCGGTGTCCTGGTGTAATAAGGCTTTAATCTTTTACCAACTGACTCGGTTAATGTTTTAAGAACTTCCTGGGCCTCAGCCGTTTGAATTACCATATCTAGGGCTATTAATTTTGTGGAGATTCCTCTTGTAAGAGGTATAATAAGGGAGCTTGTTACGAATTTTTCTCCTGATATCGTGGTGGTGGCGATTTCAAAACATTCAAGAAGCTGTAATATTTCGTCTATTGCTTGAAAATTTTCGGCGCTCAAAGCCGCAGGAGCTTTTGGACTCTGACTAATTGCTATAGCCAGCTCACCTCGGACTTCAGTTAATCTTTTAAGCATATAGTACGAGCTGTTCCACCGAGTTTCTACTTCTTGTAGGAGTTTTAACTCACTTTTATTGTTTTGCTTCTGAATATTTTTTAAATTGTCACTTGCTACGGTACTACACCGAAAAAAAGTGACAATAGTCTTAGCTTTACATAAAATTGCAGAAAATGAATTCACTTTGAAACAGTCTTGTACAACTAGGTTGAGTGTGTGTGCAAAGCAAGGTATATGTCGGATCTTCAAAAGCTCTGCTGTTTTGACCATGCTTTGAGCATTGTCCGTCACCATTGCCACCACTTTATCACGAATATTAAACTCAGTAAGAATATCATTTATAGCCTAATTAAAAAATTCAAATTACAAAGTACTAAGTATAAGTATAGACATATTTTGTTTTACCTTTGACATTGCTTCCGATGTATGTGGACCTTCTATTCTTAAAACTTTTAGCAAGGGTGATTTCAACTGTTCCCTGTGCACAAAGTGGCAAGTAACTGCCAGAATGCCCTCATTCCCAACACTTGTCCACATATCGGTGGTGATTGAACAAAATTTTGTTTCATCAAGAGCAATTTTTAGCTTTTGTTCAATCTCTTTGCACTGTGAGGGTATCAGTCTAGTCTTCAAAACCGATCTATCAGGTAATTCGTACTTGCTGTTCAAGGCCGAGACAAAGTTCCTAAACCCTAAATGATCAGAGGTTCTAAAGGGCATATAATCTCTGACGATCATTTGGGCATAAAGCTTATCTCATTCTTTTTTTTCCAAAGAATTTATTTCATAGACTTTATTCCTGTCAAAAAAAGTCTTTATTGAAGCAGCGTTCGTCTTTCTCCTTTTTGGACTTGGTACTTTTTCCGACGAGTCTCTTGTTTCTGTTTTCGATTCGGCGGTGATGGTGACTTCTGAGGACGATGATTCTGTTAGTTTACATGGATGCTTTCTTTTTAAATGGTCGCTCAGATTTGTTGTATTACCAGAATGTTTATATTCCTTCTGACATTGGGAACATTTAACAAATTTGGTGTCACCACCGGTGGCACCGACGGGCTTGAAAAAAATTCCACACTGACGATTTTTTTCTCAAAATAGACGACATCACCGATTGCCTAAAAACGTATTTAAGACATAAAATTAACATTAGCAAATAAGTAAGCAACACATTTATTATTAAAATAAAAACTATCAAGCAAACAGCAAATTTGGATAAAACCAGAAATCACGAGCAATAACGAACAACGAAAGAAAATAACAACTGACAATAAAACAACCCATATTGCAATACAAATTCGGTGGTTCCCCCAACAAAAATCACAAGCTGCAATGATGAGACGTACAGGTTTCCAGTAGAGTTCCAGTAGATTTCCAGTATTGTAGGAGTTGAACATTGAACAGTGGTTGCATTCAGAAAGATAGCGCTGTGATAACATTATTTGGAATATATTATTGAAACAATCGATAGTTTTTTGATAGTTTTTTTAAAACTATCGATGTACGCGATAGTTTTTTACTATCGATACTATCGATATACTATCGATGTTTAAGCAACACTCTGCGGCCTTCATCGTCCTTGAAGAAGTACGGCCCAATGATGCCGCCTGCCCATAAACCGCACCAAACAGTACATTTTTCGGGATGCATTGGTAGCTGCTGAATTGCCTCTGGCTGCTCTTCACTCCAAATACGGCAATTCTGCTTATTCACGTATCCATTTAGCAAAAAATGAGCCTCGTCGCTGAAACGGACGTAGCTTGAGAAACACATTTTTCACAGAGCACGAAATTTGATAATAAATTTCAATAATTTGCAAACGTTGTTCAGGTGTAAGTCTATTCATGATGAAATGGCAAACAATACTGAATCGAAATGTCAAATGTTCGTGGAATTTGTCATGTGTGATCTGTCAAAAATATAAACGTCAAAAACCAAGTAGCAAAAAAATCACCCGTTATTTGCGGCTGTGCTACCTCATCGCGCAACCGCGTTTATGTTTGAATAGGAAACACAATAGGATTACTGCAGTTTTATATTTTAATTATCCGATGCAGGAACCATCGCTCGTTGCTTGGTCGTGCGATAGCTGCCAATTAGGATATTGGGTAAGAATTGTGGAGTACATATAAAATTGATTTAGAGGCTATTTCAGAATCGAACAAAAGGTAAACTAATATTCCTTTAAAGAAAATTATAAGATATGTTTGCTTAAGACATTCGTTCCACAATATGCCTGAACACGAAACTTGTACCTGAGCCGTTTACCTAAAGCAGACGTCTGAATTGTTGTCTTAAATTTGTTTCGTGGCCATTTCAATCCGAAACATTTTTGGTGGCAGCCAGGTAGAGAGGGTTTAAAAGGTGTCGGTGAACATTGCTTTTGAATTCCAATTGCAATTTTTTTCCCTGCATGTGGATGTAAGTTGCTACGAAGGAGCGTGAGACCAGAGCTTAAGACCGCCAGCAGTTGTTTGCTTTTTTTTAAGTTCCGATGTCATTTTGATTATGTGACTCTGGCTGCCACCAAAAATGTTTCGGATTGAAATGGCCACGAAACAAATTTAAGACAACAATTCAGACGTCTGCTTTAGGTAAACGGCTCAGGTACAAGTTTCGTGTTCAGGCATATTGTGGAACGAATGTCTTAAGCAAACATATCTTATAATTTTCTTTAAAGGAATATTAGTTTACCTTTTGTTCGATTCTGAAATAGCCTCTAAATCAATTTTATATGTACTCCACAATTCTTACCCAATATCCTAATTGGCAGCTATCGCACGACCAAGCAACGAGCGATGGTTCCTGCATCGGATAATTAAAATATAAAACTGCAGTAATCCTATTGTGTTTCATATTCAAACATAAACGCGGTTGCGCGATGAGGTAGCACAGCCGCAAAAAACGGGTTATTTTTTTGCTACTTGGTTTTTGACGTTTATATTTTTGACAGATCACACATGACAAATTCCACGAACATTTGACATTTCGATTCAGTATTGTTTGCCATTTCATCATGAATAGACTTACACCTGAACAACGTTTGCAAATTATTGAAATTTATTATCAAATTTCGTGCTCTGTGAAAAATGTGTTTCGCAAGCTAAGTCCGTTTCAGCGACGAGGCTCATTTTTGGCTAAATGGATACGTGAATAAGCAGAATTGCCGTATTTGGAGTGAAGAGCAGCCAGAGGCAATTCAGCAGCTACCAACGCATCCCGAAAAATGTACTGTTTGGTGCGGTTTATGGGCAGGCGGCATCATTGGGCCGTACTTCTTCAAGGACGATGAAGGCCGCAGGGTTACGGTCAATGGAGAAAGGTACCGTTCGATTATAACAGATTTTTTTTTGCCGAAAATGCAAGAATTGAACTCGGTCGACATGTGGTTCCAACAGGACGGTGCCACATGCCACACTCCACGCGAAACCATGCATCAATTGAAAGGCGAATTTGGTGAGCAGTTGATCTCACGTTTTGGCGCAGTCAATTGGCCACCAAGATCATGTGATTTGACCCCGTTAGACTATTTTTTGTTTGGCTATGTTAAGTCTATTGTCTATGGGGACAAGCCAAACACGATTGCTGCCTTGGAAGCCAACATTGAACGCGTCATTGGTGAGATTCCGGCCGAAATGTGTGAAAAAGTTTGCCAAAATTGGGCCTTCAGAATGGGCCACCTGAAGCGTAGCCGCGGGCAACATTTAAGTGAAATTATTTTTAAAAAGTAAATGGCAGAAATTGATTTATCGATCCAAATAAAAATTTCATTCACTTTTTGCAAGTTTCTGTGTTTTTTTGAATTTTCAAAAACCAAGCTCTTAAAAAATCACCGTTTACTTGTTTCTATATCGCTCAAGCTACATCACTTAAGTTTTTCATAGTCAAACATTGAAAAGTAGTTTGGTCGCTTGAAATCAAACATGTTTTCTTTTTCTCGCGCCGGCGCCGTTGGACAAATTTAAATGAAATACGAACAAAATGTAAGCAGTAAAATTTTTTAAATCCCATTTATGGGATGATTTTTTATAAAAAGCGTTGAAAAACAGATCTAGTCTGGGAAAAAGTGGTAAACAAATTTAAAAAAAGCAAGCAGATACAACCGTTGAATATGAATTTTCAAATAATAATTCAGCATCTTCACTTACAAAACTGTTCAATAAGGACACGCATTTTATTAGCGCTACCAACAAGCAACGCGACCTACCAAAGCTCATCGTTCGGTCGTGCGATGCATGTTCAATTTGGACGTAGCCTTATGCTTAGCCCTCCGTAATTTCGAATGTGGTGATATTTATTTGTTCAAAAGTTATGATATTCCCTTAAAGTTATTTTATTTTATTTTTTATTATTTTTTTTTATGACTAAATCTTACTCCAGTTAAATGCTTAAACTACGATTTTATGCGCAAACTAATATCTTGTCAAACGTTAAAACAATTGTACTCTCGAAGTGATAAGCACTTCAACTAGATATAGGTAAATAATTCCATTTACATAGTTAACGAAGAAATAGCCATTGGTATAATTTTAGCTTATACACATAAGTACTTAAGCAATCCTCAGAGAAAAATCTTTCCAAAGAATAGATACCTACCTAATTCAAAACTGTTTAGGTATTCAAATAAAATATTAATTTTAACTTAAAATAAACCGCATATATAGTTCATCCAATTTACTAATTCCGTTCAACACCCCTCGGCGAGCATGGTGACCTGACGTGACGCGATCTTACGTTCGTGGTTGTTTTCTTATTTTATTCTCACTCAGCATTTCTCATCAGCCAAAGTTAAACTCTGGAAATATCCTAAAGCCATAAAGAAAAGTAACTATAAAAACCAACTTTGCTAAAGTAAAGCATAACTATACCGACCATAACCCATTGTAAGCCAAAAAATACATCCACTCCACCAACTGTGCTTGCATTCTATATCGTAAAAGTGGGTAAAAGTGTATCTAGTTTGCGGACAGATAGAACGGCAAAAAGCCTTTAAGGCAAAGAAAACTGTAAACCTCAAAATTAAGCAATTTACAGCAGAAATAAGAACACCCGCAAAGTTGCGGTGGGCGCCACTATAGGAAAAACAGTGCTATATAACCACTATAAAGGTCCAACAACAACATCAAACTCAATGGCTGTCCAAGAAAATCACCCAAATACACTCCTAAGCCTCAAGCCTAAAGTATTTGGGATTCAGAGAATTGATGTTGCAGCGTTTTTCCTCCGCTCTCCTAGACCACCATTCTGATTCTGATGCGAGCGTCCTTGCGCGAGATTTGTACTTTATTCATTCAGTAAACGCTTAGTGTGGCTTTATTTGGTATTTACTGTTATGCAAAGACGCCTGCACTGCATAAAAATTAAAACAATCTTCTTCGTTAAGTTAGTTGAGCAGAGTTAAAAAGGAAGTCGAAAAGAAAGGATTTTGTGTGCGTTGTAGACTGTAGAGGTATAGCGAACCACTGAAACCGTATAAAATATTTAAAAGCAGTATAGTCTCGTATGCATTTAGTAGGTAGTTTTTTGCTCAAAACCTTGCAAGGACTTAGACAGAGTACCTTCTTCATATATATTTGGTGTTTTCTTCATTGTTAAGATTTAAGGGTTGTTGTTGGTGTTAGTAAGGTATTTATTCACTCCCGTTCGGTGTTATCTTGGCAGGAATATAAAATTAAAAAAAAAAAATAGACTGAAAATCTTCACGAAAATCCAGCAGTAAATAATCATCCCATAACGGAAACAAAGATACTACCAACAGCGGACTGCGTGGAAGCAAAAATAAATGATTTTATTATAGGTACCCGAATAAATTATGGATTTAAATAGAATAAGGCGCTAAATTAGCAAATTTTTGTAATCCTACTTCTTTGGTATTTTCTGTAGATATTGAATGAAGCATTAAGTCATCATTCTACAAACACACTTCTTTTGTATAAAAATGCACATATGTCGAACTCTCAGTCAAGCTTAACACCTTGCATGTGTTACTCTGATTTATTGGGAACTCAAGCCTGTAAAGAGCTGTTTATCATGCTCCGTGCTCCCCATACCTGCACATAAGGGGCGTATTCCAGCATTAGTTAATATATTAAAGTATCAAGAAGCCCCGTATTTACTGATAGTAAAACTTTCATTTAAAATGTTGTCTTTCGTTGTTGAAATATTTAATGAAAGGAAATTTATAATATTTTAATACAAACATGAAGCTTATTTAATTTGCTTTACCACTATAATTATATATTTCCTACTAATTCTGTTTAGATCTGGTTCACATACCTCTGCTATGGAGAGAAGTTAAGGTTGTACTCATACCCAAGTCGGGTAAATGCAGCCATAAATTATCTCGAAAGATCTCAGGCCTAATAGTCTATCATCTTTCCCTCTAAAAACACTTGAAAACAATGATTGATATCCAGTTACGCACTAGCATCGATACGAGACTTTTGTCAACGGCACAAAATGCGTACTTCAAATATGAGGATCGGTAGATACTGCCTTACATACACTAGTACGATACATCGAATACTCCATCCACCATAAGGAGTATACTATGGTCGCTTCCCTGGACACAGAAGCCGCTTTTAACAATGTCGACGTATCTGCAATTGCATCTGCACTGGCATGTCTAAATGTAGATGGATAGCTTATTGAACTAATTAATCAAATGCTGACTAGCAGGGTAATTAATTTAAAACTAAGTGGTTTCTCTGCAAGAAAATTTATCAGTAGCGGTGGATCTGGAAAAGCAGGGCTATAGAGTTGTTGTTTATGCGGGTGGTATTGCCATTGCCGTATCAGAAAAGAACCCCAACCTCCTAAAAAAACTCCTACAAAACGCTTTAAGTAAGCTAAAAGAAAGGCGTGACCCTCAGCAGAAATCGGGACTTGCCCTAAATAAATACAAAGTTCCTCACGTAGATCCCTCTACTATTAAAAGGGATCCCTGAAATTACGCCAGAATTTTTATTTTGGAAAATCGCCAAAAAAATCTTCATGTACAATTCTGGCCTTTTTTCCTAGGAACAAAAGTCAACGTTTTCTGATAATCTTTCCCAATTTGCTGGCCTTTTTCCACAAAAAATTCTTGCGTTTTTTCCATTTCCTAAAATGAAAAAAAAACGTCAACAAAAATAAATTAGAAAAAAGCTGTACAAAAATTCGGACTTGTGTGAAGTGTTTTTTTGCAGTTAGGATCACGCATGCAGCCCCTGCAACCCCCCGGCTTGGCCCAATATAGGATTTGGTGTAAGTACAAGTTTATGTATATGCAATTTTTTTTTTGGATTTGAAGATTTATTTTTAAAAAGTTCCAAAAAAAAATGCAAACTTGTACCCACCCCAAATCCTATTTTGGTACAAGCAGGGGGGTTGCAGGGGGACAGCATGCCCCTTACGCACCGAGATTTTTAGAATTTATTGCTTTCATTTGAAATCTAAAACTTTTGGTGCAATTTCCTCTGGCGTAATTTCCGGAAGCCTATTAAAAGTACTCCACTAGCTTTCTCAGATGAAGATAAATACTTGGGTTTTATTTTAGATAAAAAATTAAGTTAGAAACCTATAATATAGAAAAAAGAGTTTAAAAAAAGCCACAGCGGCATTCGTCTCATCCTGCAAAGCTATATGCAATAAATGGGGCATTCAACCCCGCACGACTCACGTCATGACTGACGAGAAGGATGTGGAATATATTCCTTATTTTCTGTGTACATTCCCTGCTCTATCTCAGAGACGTAAGCTACATCTTTGAGATTTTTTCTTCGATGATCTCACTGATCGAAATAAAATAGATATTTACAGTCTCTTACGCTTCATTAGATTCCGAAAAGAGATGGCTGTGCGGAGCTTTCTAGTCCTCTTGTACGGTAATTTTATTCTGAGCTCAGAGAAAGCGCTCTGAACTAAATCTGATTGGAAAAGAAAACACAAGTTGAGAGATGTGAGGTATGAACTAAACACATGTATGGACTAAACACAGATAAAGAAGCAGAAATTGTAAATAATATTACTCTTTTAACTAAACAAAGCTCCTTACTACCCAAAATTATTAACTATTTGGACTTACGAAAGAATGAATTAATTAATATTTGTTTAATAATTATTGTCAAAATGGCATTAAAACGCATTAAAGGACTACAAAACAAATCACTTGTTCCCACTGTATGATTTGTTATGATTGTATCAAAGATAGGATTTGTGCAGATAACAATTTCCACATTTATAATGAACGAAAAAACTCTAAAATCATTTCAATTTACCTACCAAGAAAGAGAAATAAGGAAACAGCAACATAAACATTGTTTTAACGGGAAAATATAATAATCCTACAATTGCAAACCATATTGTGCATGCCAGCGGATGCTTTAATTTTAAATTGTTTCACCTCAAACATTTGTGGCTAACCGGTTTGTTTTAAATGACGATAGAATCAGACACGTGAGTTGGATTTTAATGAAAAGTAATTAATAATTTTAGTGTCGGGAGGCTTCCGGCCAATTATGTGGGTCAGATTGCAATGCCGTTTTATGGTGATGAAATTATCTCGCACTACCACATTGGTGGAAGCAAGGAGGTTAATACTAACTAGGAATTTTTTTTAATACGGTTTGTTATTTGGTAATGTGTACATGTTCAAGGTTTTTGGGAATGTTGTCTTCAAATTGGAAAAATACCAATGGTCCAGTCAGTAGTAACTAGTCCACGGACAAGGTGTGCCATGCAAGCCTCAGTGAAACTTCATTCTTATTGTTGGTAATAGAGTCTACCATATGCTTTAAGTAAATATCCAAAACCTTAAAAAAATTAAATTAAAGGATAATATTTATCTACATAAATAGATGGAACCGAGTTATGTTAATGTGTACATACATATAAGAAAGTGTAGGATGTAAGTTGTAACTTATAAATAATTTTACGAATGAATTACTGATACATTATTTTTCGGATAAAACAAAACACTCATATAAGAAAAACTCGTTTACAACAAACTCAATCATTAATCTTATAAGAAACTCGTATATAAGAAAAACCCTGTTATAACAAAGCCTTTATTACACATCAAAATCAATTTTTACAAAAATAAAATGCACGACTGGATCGTACGAACCTGCTCTTTTAGCTAACAACTTTAATGCAGCAGTGTAGTTATCCTATACAGGTCAAAGCCCATGTAGGTAAGATTACCTTGATTCTTAGTATAATGAATTGTCGAATGGATGATTCAAGGAATATTTACATAGGGACCTACTCGTTCCTACAGATGTATATTTCAATCAAATTATGGATTTTAATTATGTAAGTTGGGAGAGTAAAATGTATGTACATACATATACATAAAGATGGAACCTAAGTATGTAAACATCTACATATAATAATGTAAATAAAGGATGGGTAGATACCTATATGCATATAACTTTTTAATTAAGGTGCAATATGCATACATAAGATTCATGTGATTCTTAAAGACACGGCATATGTATATATAAATCTATGAGGGCCTACAAAGTATTTAGTATTCAGTAAATAAGTAAAACGGGAATAATGGATAATACACATAATTAAATGTTTTATATTGCTTAGTCATTATAGTTTGAGATATAACAAAGCTGCCATTTGAATTCATGGATAAATAAGAATATATAAAAAAAATCAAAAATCGTTGGAGCGGTTTTTAATAAATTAATTTTGTATGTATACAATTTTGAAAAGATTCTTAGAAAAAGAAATTAAATCGCCATTTTGAAGATATTATTAATATAGGTACATATAAAATACAAATTTCAAAAAAAAAATTATTTATTTTTTAAGAATCGAAAAACTTTTTTCTTGAACATTTTGGTATGCAGTTTTATTAACAACATTAGGGAGCATTTGTATAAAAATTATTTTCATCGGCTCATCCAATATTGAAAAAGTCGAAAATATGAAAAGTGGTTCTATGGGAAGTACCGTTAATAAGAACGAAAAAAAAATATTTTTATGCTTGAAAGTGTACTGTACACACTCATTTTCTTATAAAAATTCTTGGAGCCTTTTTCGAGAAACAAATTTTTTTCTTAATGGTTTTTTTTTAACATTTGTATGGGAGGAATACTTGTTTTTTATTTTAGGAATATAGATTTTTTTTTTTTTTCAAAATAATGTCACAAAACTACCAAATACGAAGTTTCGACAAAATCCACAAAGTCGTTTTCGAAATTTTGAGTTTTCAAAAAAAAAAAGTTTTGTTGAAAAATTTTGGGTTACAATAGTGTTTAATCTTTTTACGAGTTTCTGCACAATAAAATTCAAAAAAAATTTAATTAACAGTTTCCCATAAAATCGAAAAACAAAAAAAATGGTACTACTAGAGGTACCAAAAATAAAATTTTTTCCAAAAAAAATATTGCCAAAATGTTCGTTTTCCTTTTTTTATTGCACTTATATTTTGATAAGACTCGTTGGAACCGTTTTTGAGAAAAATAAGTTTTTTTGTTCTGACCAAAAAAACATATATGGGAGCTACTGTTAAAAAAATAAGAAAAGTGTGGACATATTACCGAAAAAGTCATTCTGTCAGTCTGTCAGTATGTCAGTCTGTCAGTCTGTCAGTCTGTCAGTCTGTCAGTCTGTCAGTCTGTCAGTCTGTCAGTCTGTCAGTCTGTCAGTCTGTCAGTCTGTCAGTCTGTCAGTCTGTCAGTCTGTCAGTCTGTCAGTCTGTCAGTCTGTCAGTCCTGTCAGTCTGTCAGTCTGTCAGTCTGTCAGTCTGTCATGTCTGGTCAGTCTGTCAGTCTGTCAGTCTGTCAGTCTGTCAGTCTGTCAGTCTGTCAGTCTGTCAGTCTGTCAGTCTGTCAGTCTGTCAGTCTGTCAGTCTGTCAGTCTGTCAGTCTGTCAGTCTGTCAGTCTGTCAGTCTGTCAGTCTGTCAGTCTGTCAGTCTGTCAGTCTGTCAGTCTGTCAGTCTGTCAGTCCTGTCAGTCTGTCAGTCTGTCAGTCTGTCAGTCTGTCAGTCTGTCAGTCTGTCAGTCTGTCAGTCTGTCAGTCTGTCAGTCTGTCAGTCTGTCAGTCTGTCAGTCTGTCAGTCTGTCAGTCTGTCAGTCTGTCAGTCTGTCAGTCTGTCAGTCTGTCAGTCTGTCAGTCTGGTCAGTCTGTCAGTCTGTCAGTCTGTCAGTCTGTCAGTCTGTCAGTCTGTCAGTCTGTCAGTCTGTCAGTCTGTCAGTCTGTCAGTCTGTCAGTCTGTCAGTCTGTCAGTCTGTCAGTCTGTCAGTCTGTCAGTCTGTCAGTCTGTCAGTCTGAGTCTGTCAGTCTGTCAGTCTGTCAGTCTGTCAGTCTGTCAGTCTGTCAGTCTGTCAGTCTGTCAGTCTGTCAGTCTGTCAGTCTGTCAGTCTGTCAGTCTGTCAGTCTGTCAGTCTGTCAGTCTGTCAGTCTGTCAGTCTGTCAGTCTGTCAGTCTGTCAGTCTGTCAGTCTGTCAGTCTGTCAGTCTGTCAGTCTGTCAGTCTGTCAGTCTGTCAGTCTGTCAGTCTGTCAGTCTGTCAGTCTGTCAGTCTGTCAGTCTGTCAGTCTGTCAGTCTGTCAGTCTGTCAGTCTGTCAGTCTGTCAGTCTGTCAGTCTGTCAGTCTGTCAGTCTGTCAGTCTGTCAGTCTGTCAGTCTGTCAGTCTGTCAGTCTGTCAGTCTGTCAGTCTGTCAGTCTGTCAGTCTGTCAGTCTGTCAGTCTGTCAGTCTGTCAGTCTGTCAGTCTGTCAGTCTGTCAGTCTGTCAGTCTGTCAGTCTGTCAGTCTGTCAGTCTGTCAGTCTGTCAGTCTGTCAGTCTGTCAGTCTGTCGAGTCTGTCAGTCTGTCAGTCTGTCAGTCTGTCAGTCTGTCAGTCTGTCAGTCTGTCAGTCTGTCAGTCTGTCAGTCTGTCAGTCTGTCAGTCTGTCAGTCTGTCAGTCTGTCAGTCTCTGTCAGTCTGTCAGTCTGTCAGTCTGTCAGTCTGTCAGTCTGTCAGTCTGTCAGTCTGTCAGTCTGTCAGTCTGTCAGTCTGTCAGTCTGTCAGTCTGTCAGTCTGTCAGTCTGTCAGTCTGTCAGTCTGTCAGTCTGTCAGTCTGTCAGTCTGTCAGTCTGTCAGTCTGTCAGTCTGTCAGTCTGTCAGTCTGTCAGTCTGTCAGTCTGTCAGTCTGTCAGTCTGTCAGTCTGTCAGTCTGTCAGTCTGTCAGTCTGTCAGTCTGTCAGTCTGTCAGTCTGTCAGTCTGTCAGTCTGTCAGTCTGTCAGTCTGTCAGTCTGTCAGTCTGTCAGTCTGTCAGTCTGTCAGTCTGTCAGTCTGTCAGTCTGTCAGTCTGTCAGTCTGTCAGTCTGTCAGTCTGTCAGTCTGTCAGTCCTGTCAGTCTGTCAGTCTGTCAGTCTGTCAGTCTGTCAGTCTGTCAGTCTGTCAGTCTGTCAGTCTGTCAGTCTGTCAGTCTGTCAGTCTGTCAGTCTGTCAGTCTGTCAGTCTGTCAGTCTGTCAGTCTGTCAGTCTGTCAGTCTGTCAGTCTGTCAGTCTGTCAGTCTGTCAGTCTGTCAGTCTGTCAGTCTGTCTGTCAGTCTGTCAGTCTGTCAGTCGTCTGTCAGTCTGTCAGTCTGTCAGTCTGTCAGTCTGTCAGTCTGTCAGTCTGTCAGTCTGTCAGTCTGTCAGTCCTGTCAGTCTGTTGTCAGTCTGTCAGTCTGTCAGTCTGTCAGTCTGTCAGTCTGTCAGTCTGTCAGTCTGTCAGTCTGTCAGTCTGTCAGTCTGTCAGTCTGTCAGTCTGTCAGTCTGTCAGTCTGTCAGTCTGTCAGTCTGTCAGTCTGTCAGTCTGTCAGTCTGTCAGTCTGTCAGTCTGTCAGTCTGTCAGTCTGTCAGTCTGTCAGTCTGTCTGTCAGTCTGTCAGTCTGTCAGTCTGTCAGTCTGTCAGTCCGTCAGTCTGTCAGTCTGTCAGTCGTCAGTGCTGTCAA
>CAJVCO010000425.1:0-17788 GCA_910595825.1 Philhelius pedissequus | reverse complement strand
ATTTGATGAAGTTTCATGTTAATTTCTTTGTTCTTTGACCGATTTCGAATGAAATAGGATATTATGAGCTGACAGAAAGAAAAAAAGATTATCAAAGCACGGAACAGCGAAAAATGTCTACTTTGTTGTTATTTGATGAAGTTTCATGTTAATTTCGTTGTTCTTTGACCGATTTCGAATGAATTAAGATATTATGAGCTGACAGAAAAAAAAAAAGGTTATCAAAGCACGGAACAGCGAAAAATGTCTACTTTGTTGTTATTTGATGAAGTTCCATGTAAATTTCGTTGTTCTTTGACCGATTTCGAATGAATTAAGATATTATGAGCTGACAGAAAGAAAAAAAGGTTATCAAAGCACGGAACAGCGAAAAATGTCTACTTTGTTGTTATTTGATGAAATTCCACGTTAATTTCGTTGTTCTTTGAACGAATTCGAATGAATTAAGATATTTTGAAGCTGACACAGAAAGAAAAACGGTTATCGAAACACGGAACAGCGAAAAATGTCTACTTTGTTGTTATTTCATGAAGTTCCATGTAAATTTCGTTGTTCTTTGACCGATTTCGAATGAATTAAGATATTATGAGCTGACAGAAAGGAAAAAAGGTTATCAAAGCACGGAACAGCGAAAAATGTCTACTTTGTTGTTATTTGATGAAGTTTCATGTTAATTTCTTTGTTCTTTGACCGATTTCGAATGAATTAAGATATTATGAGCTGACAGAAAGGAAAAAAGGTTATCAAAGCACGGAACAGCGAAAAATGTCTACTTTGTTGTTATTTGATGAAATTCCACGTTAATTTCGTTGTTCTTTCAACGAATTCGAATGAATTAAGATATTTTGAAGCTGACACAGAAAGAAAAACGGTTATCGAAACACGGAACAGCGAAAAATGTCTACTTTGTTGTTATTTCATGAAGTTCCATGTAAATTTCGTTGTTCTTTGACCGATTTCGAATGAATTAAGATATTATGAGCTGACAGAAAGAAAAAAAGGTTATCAAAGCACGGAACAGCGAAAAATGTCTACTTTGTTGTTATTTGATGAAGTTTCATGTTAATTTCGTTGTTCTTTGACCGATTTCGAATGAATTAAGATATTATGAGCTGACAGAAAGGAAAAAAGGTTATCAAAACACGGAACAGCGAAAAATGTCTACTTTGTTGTTATTTGATGAAATTCCACGTTAATTTCGTTGTTCTTTCAACGAATTCGAATGAATTAAGATATTTTGAAGCTGACACAGAAAGAAAAACTGTTATCGAAACACGGAACAGCGAAAAATGTCTACTTTGTTGTTATTTGATGAAGTTCCATGTAAATTTCGTTGTTCTTTGACCGATTTCGAATGAATTAAGATATTATGAGCTGACAGAAAGAAAAAAAGGTTATCAAAGCACGGAACAGCGAAAAATGTCTACTTTGTTGTTATTTGATGAAGTTCCATGTAAATTTCGTTGTTCTTTGACCGATTTCGAATGAAATAGGATATTATGAGCTGACAGAAAGAAAAAAAGATTATCAAAGCACGGAACAGCGAAAAATGTCTACTTTGTTGTTATTTGATGAAGTTTCATGTTAATTTCGTTGTTCTTTGACCGATTTCGAATGAATTAAGATATTATGAGCTGACAGAAAGGAAAAAAGGTTATCAAAGCACGGAACAGCGAAAAATGTCTACTTTGTTGTTATTTGATGAAGTTTCATGTTAATTTCGTTGTTCTTTGACCGATTTCGAATGAATTAAGATATTATGAGCTGACAGAAAGGAAAAAAGGTGATCAAAGCACGGAACAGCGAAAAATGTCTACTTTGTTGTTATTTGATGAAATTCCACGTTAATTTCGTTGTTCTTTGAACGAATTCGAATGAATTAAGATATTTTGAAGCTGACACAGAAAGAAAAACGGTTATCGAAACACGGAACAGCGAAAAATGTCTACTTTGTTGTTATTTCATGAAGTTCCATGTAAATTTCGTTGTTCTTTGACCGATTTCGAATGAATTAAGATATTATGAGCTGACAGAAAGAAAAAAAGGTTATCAAAGCACGGAACAGCGAAAAATGTCTACTTTGTTGTTATTTGATGAAGTTTCATGTTAATTTCGTTGTTCTTTGGCCGATTTCGAATGAATTAAGATATTATGAGCTGACAGAAAGAAAAAAAGGTTATCGAAACACGGAACAGCGAAAAATGTCTACTTTGTTGTTATTTCATGAAATTCCATGTAAATTTCGTTGTTCTTTGACCGATTTCGAATGAATTAAGATATTATGAGCTGACAGAAAGAAAAAAAGGTTATCAAAGCACGGAACAGCGAAAAATGTCTACTTTGTTGTTATTTGATGAAGTTTCATGTTAATTTCGTTGTTCTTTGACCGATTTCGAATGAATTAAGATATTATGAGCTGACAGAAAGGAAAAAAGGTTATCAAAGCACGGAACAGCGAAAAATGTCTACTTTGTTGTTATTTGATGAAATTCCACGTTAATTTCGTTGTTCTTTCAACGAATTCGAATGAATTAAGATATTTTGAAGCTGACACAGAAAGAAAAACGGTTATCGAAACACGGAACAGCGAAAAATGTCTACTTTGTTGTTATTTGATGAAGTTCCATGTAAATTTCGTTGTTCTTTGACCGATTTCGAATGAATTAAGATATTATGAGCTGACAGAAAGAAAAAAAGGTTATCAAAGCACTGAACAGCGAAAAATGTCTACTTTGTTGTTATTTGATGAAATTCCACGTTAAATTCGTTGTTCTTTGAACGAATTCGAATGAATTAAGATATTTTGAAGCTGACACAGAAAGAAAAACGGTTATCGAAACACGGAACAGCGAAAAATGTCTACTTTGTTGTTATTTCATGAAGATCCATGTAAATTTCGTTGTTCTTTGACCGATTTCGAATGAATTAAGATATTATGAGCTGACAGAGAGGAAAAAAGGTTATCAAAGCACGGAACAGCGAAAAATGTCTACTTTGTTGTTATTTGATGAAGTTTCATGTTAATTTCGTTGTTCTTTGACCGATTTCGAATGAATTAAGATATTATGAGCTGACAGAAAGGAAAAAAGGTTATCAAAGCACGGAACAGCGAAAAATGTCTACTTTGTTGTTATTTGATGAAATTCCACGTTAATTTCGTTGTTCTTTCAACGAATTCGAATGAATTAAGATATTTTGAAGCTGACACAGAAAGAAAAACGGTTATCGAAACACGGAACAGCGAAAAATGTCTACTTTGTTGTTATTTCATGAAGTTCCATGTAAATTTCGTTGTTCTTTGACCGATTTCGAATGAATTAAGATATTATGAGCTGACAAAAAGGAAAAAAGGTGATCAAAGCACGGAACAGCGAAAAATGTCTACTTTGTTGTTATTTGATGAAGTTTCATGTTAATTTCGTTGTTCTTTGACCGATTTCGAATGAATTAAGATATTATGAGCTGACAGAAAGAAAAAAAGATTATCAAAGCACGGAACAGCGAAAAATGTCTACTTTGTTGTTATTTGATGAACTTTCATGTTAATTTCGTTGTTCTTTGACCGATTTCGAATGAATTAAGATATTATGAGCTGACAGAAAGAAAAAAAGGTTATCAAAGCACGGAACAGCGAAAAATGTCTACTTTGTTGTTATTTGATGAAGTTTCATGTTAATTTCGTTGTTCTTTGACCGATTTCGAATGAATTAAGATATTATGAGCTGACAGAAAGAAAAAAAGGTTATCAAAGCACGGAACAGCGAAAAATGTCTACTTTGTTGTTATTTGATGAAGTTTCATGTTAATTTCTTTGTTCTTTGACCGATTTCGAATGAATTAAGATATTATGAGCTGACAGAAAGAAAAAAAGGTTATCAAAGCACGGAACAGCGAAAAATGTCTACTTTGTTGTTATTTGATGAAGTTTCATGTTAATTTCGTTGTTCTTTGACCGATTTCGAATGAATTAAGATATTATGAGCTGACAGAAAGGAAAAAAGGTTATCAAAGCACGGAACAGCGAAAAATGTCTACTTTGTTGTTATTTGATGAAGTTTCATGTTAATTTCGTTGTTCTTTCAACGAATTCGAATGAATTAAGATATTTTGAAGCTGACACAGAAAGAAAAACTGTTATCGAAACACGGAACAGCGAAAAATGTCTACTTCGTTGTTATTTCATGAAGTTCCATGTAAATTTCGTTGTTCTTTGACCGATTTCGAATGAATTAAGATATTATGAGCTGACAGAAAGAAAAAAAGGTTATCAAAGCACGGAACAGCGAAAAATGTCTACTTTGTTGTTATTTGATGAAGTTTCATGTTAATTTCTTTGTTCTTTGACCGATTTCGAATGAAATAGGATATTATGAGCTGACAGAAAGAAAAAAAGATTATCAAAGCACGGAACAGCGAAAAATGTCTACTTTGTTGTTATTTGATGAAGTTCCATGTAAATTTCGTTGTTCTTTGACCGATTTCGAATGAATTAAGATATTATGAGCTGACAGAAAGAAAAAAAGGTTATCAAAGCACGGAACAGCGAAAAATGTCTACTTTGTTGTTATTTGATGAAATTCCACGTTAATTTCGTTGTTCTTTCAACGAATTCGAATGAATTAAGATATTTTGAAGCTGACACAGAAAGAAAAACGGTTATCGAAACACGGAACAGCGAAAAATGTCTACTTTGTTGTTATTTCATGAAGTTCCATGTAAATTTCGTTGTTCTTTGACCGATTTCGAATGAATTAAGATATTATGAGCTGACAGAAAGAAAAAAAGGTTATCAAAGCACGGAACAGCGAAAAATGTCTACTTTGTTGTTATTTGATGAAATTCCACGTTAATTTCGTTGTTCTTTGAACGAATTTGAATGAATTAAGATATTTTGAAGCTGACACAGAAAGAAAAACGGTTATCGAAACACGGAACAGCGAAAAATGTCTACTTTGTTGTTATTTCATGAAGTTCCATGTAAATTTCGTTGTTCTTTGACCGATTTCGAATGAATTAAGATATTATGAGCTGACAGAAAGGAAAAAAGGTTATCAAAGCACGGAACAGCGAAAAATGTCTACTTTGTTGTTATTTGATGAAATTCCACGTTAATTTCGTTGTTCTTTGAACGAATTCGAATGAATTAAGATATTTTGAAGCTGACACAGAAAGAAAAACGGTTATCGAAACACGGAACAGCGAAAAATGTCTACTTTGTTGTTATTTCATGAAGTTCCATGTAAATTTCGTTGTTCTTTGACCGATTTCGAATGAATTAAGATATTATGAGCTGACAGAAAGGAAAAAAGGTTATCAAAGCACGGAACAGCGAAAAATGTCTACTTTGTTGTTATTTGATGAAATTCCACGTTAATTTCGTTGTTCTTTCAACGAATTCGAATGAATTAAGATATTTTGAAGCTGACACAGAAAGAAAAACGGTTATCGAAACACGGAACAGCGAAAAATGTCTACTTTGTTGTTATTTCATGAAGTTCCATGTAAATTTCGTTGTTCTTTGACCGATTTCGAATGAATTAAGATATTATGAGCTGACAGAAAGGAAAAAAGGTGATCAAAGCACGGAACAGCGAAAAATGTCTACTTTGTTGTTATTTGATGAAGTTTCATGTTAATTTCGTTGTTCTTTGACCGATTTCGAATGAATTAAGATATTATGAGCTGACAGAAAGAAAAAAAGATTATCAAAGCACGGAACAGCGAAAAATGTCTACTTTGTTGTTATTTGATGAAGTTTCATGTTAATTTCGTTGTTCTTTGACCGATTTCGAATGAATTAAGATATTATGAGCTGACAGAAAGAAAAAAAGGTTATCAAAGCACGGAACAGCGAAAAATGTCTACTTTGTTGTTATTTGATGAAGTTTCATGTTAATTTCGTTGTTCTTTGACCGATTTCGAATGAATTAAGATATTATGAGCTGACAGAAAGAAAAAAAGGTTATCAAAGCACGGAACAGCGAAAAATGTCTACTTTGTTGTTATTTGATGAAGTTTCATGTTAATTTCTTTGTTCTTTGACCGATTTCGAATGAATTAAGATATTATGAGCTGACAGAAAGAAAAAAAGGTTATCAAAGCACGGAACAGCGAAAAATGTCTACTTTGTTGTTATTTGATGAAGTTTCATGTTAATTTCGTTGTTCTTTGACCGATTTCGAATGAATTAAGATATTATGAGCTGACAGAAAGGAAAAAAGGTTATCAAAGCACGGAACAGCGAAAAATGTCTACTTTGTTGTTATTTGATGAAGTTTCATGTTAATTTCGTTGTTCTTTCAACGAATTCGAATGAATTAAGATATTTTGAAGCTGACACAGAAAGAAAAACTGTTATCGAAACACGGAACAGCGAAAAATGTCTACTTTGTTGTTATTTCATGAAGTTCCATGTAAATTTCGTTGTTCTTTGACCGATTTCGAATGAATTAAGATATTATGAGCTGACAGAAAGAAAAAAAGGTTATCAAAGCACGGAACAGCGAAAAATGTCTACTTTGTTGTTATTTGATGAAGTTTCATGTTAATTTCTTTGTTCTTTGACCGATTTCGAATGAAATAGGATATTATGAGCTGACAGAAAGAAAAAAAGATTATCAAAGCACGGAACAGCGAAAAATGTCTACTTTGTTGTTATTTGATGAAGTTCCATGTAAATTTCGTTGTTCTTTGACCGATTTCGAATGAATTAAGATATTATGAGCTGACAGAAAGAAAAAAAGGTTATCAAAGCACGGAACAGCGAAAAATGTCTACTTTGTTGTTATTTGATGAAATTCCATGTTAATTTCGTTGTTCGGCTATCAAAACACGGAACGACGAAAAATGTGTAGTTTGTTGTTGTTTGATGAAGTTCCATGTAAATTTCGTTGTTCTTTGAACGATTTCGAATGAATTAAGATATTATGAGCTGACAGAAAGAAAAAAAGGTTATCAAAGCACGGAACAGCGAAAAATGTGTACTTTGTTGTTATTTGATGAAGTTCCATGTAAATTTCATTGTTCTTTGACCGATTTCGAATGTATAAAGATATTATAAGCTGACAGAAAGAAAAAAAGGTTATCAAAGCACGGAACAGCGAAAAATGTCTACTTTGTTGTTGTTTGATGAAGTTTCATGTTAATTTCGTTGTTCTTTGAACGAATTCGAATGAATTAATATATTTTGAAGCTGACACAGAAAGAAAAACGGTTATCAAAACACGGAACAGCGAAAAATGTCTACTTTGTTGGTATTTGATGAAATTCCATGTTAATTTCGTTGTTCTTAGAACGAATTCCAATGAATTAAGATATTTTGAAGCTGACACAGAAAGAAAAACGGTTATCAAAACACGGAACAGCGAAAAATGTCTACTTTGTTGTTATTTGATGAAGTTCCATGTAAATTTCGTTGTTCTTTGATCGATTTCGAATGAATTAAGATATTATGAGCTGACAGAAAGAAAAAAGGTTATCAAAGCACGGAACAGCGAAAAATGTCTACTTTGTTGTTATTTGATGAAATTCCATGTTAATTTCGTTGTTCTTTGACCGATTTCGAATGAATTAAGATATTATGAGCTGACAGAAAGAAAAAAAGGTTATCAAAGCACGGAACAGCGAAAAATGTCTACTTTGTTTTTATTTGATGAAATTCCATGTTAATTTCATTGTTCGAATGAATGAATTAAGATATTTGGAAGCTGACACAGAAAGAAAAAAGGTTATCAAAACACGGAACAGCGAAAAATGTCTACTTTGTTGTTATTTGATGAAATTCCATGTTAATTTCGTTGTTCGGCTATCAAAACACGGATCGACGAAAAATGTGTACTTTGTTGTTGTTTAATGAAGTTCCATGTAAATTTCGTTGTTCTTTGGCCGATTTCGAATGAATTAAGATATTATGAGCCGACAGAAAGAAAAAACGGTTATCAAAACACGGAACAGCGAAAAATGTCTACTTTGTTGTTATTTGATGAAGTTCCATGTAAATTTCGTTGTTCTTTGACCGATTTCGAATGAATTAAGATATTACGAGCTGACAGAAAAAAAAAAGGTTATCAAAGCACGGAACAGCGAAAAATGTCTACTTTGTTGTTATTTGATGAAATTCCATGTTAATTTCGTTGTTCTTTGAACGAATTCGAATGAATTAAGATATTTTGAAGCTGACACAGAAAGAAAAACGGTTATCAAAACACGGAACAGCGAAAAATGTCTACTTTGTTGTTATTTGATGAAATTCCATGTTAATTTCGTTGTTCTTTGACCGATTTCGAATGAATTAAGATATTATGAGCTGACAGAAAGAAAAAAAGGTTATCAAAGCACGGAACAGCGAAAAATGTCTACTTTGTTGTTATTTGATGAAATTCCATGTTAATTTCGTTGTTCTTTGAACGATTTCGAACAAATTAAGATATTATGAGCTGACAGAAAGAAAAAAAGGTTATCAAAACACGGAACGGCGAAAAATGTCTACTTTGTTGTTATTTGATGAAATTCCATGTTAATTTCGTTGTTCGGCTATCAAAACACGGAACGACAAAAATGTGTACTTTGTTGTTGTTTGATGAAGTTCCATGTAAATTTCGTTGTTCTTTGAACGATTTCGAATAAATTAAGATATTATGAGCTGACAGAAAGAAAAAAAGGTTATCAAAGCACGAAACAGCGAAAAATGTGTACTTTGTTGTTATTTGATGAAGTTCCATGTAAATTGCGTTGTTCTTTGAACGAATTCGAATGAATTAAGATATGTTGAAGCTGACACAGAAAGAAAAACTGTTATCAAAACACGGAACAGCGAAAAATGTCTACTTTGTTGTTATTTGATGAAACTCCATGTTAATTTCGTTGTTCTTTGACCGATTTCGAATGAATTAAGATATTATGAGCTGACAGAAAGAAAAAAAGGTTATCAAAGCACGGAACAGCGAAAAATGTCTACTTTGTTGTTATTTGATGAAATTCCATGTTAATTTCGTTGTTCTTTGAACGAATTCGAATGAATTAAGATATTATGAGCTGACAGAAAGAAAAAAAGGTTATCAAAACACGGAACGGCGAAAAATGTCCACTTTGTTGTTATTTGATGAAATTCCATGTTAATTTCGTTGTTCTTTGAACGATTTCGAATAAATTAAGATATTATGAGCTGACCGAAAGAAAAAAAGGTTATCAAAGCACGGAACAGCGAAAAATGTGTACTTTGTTGTTATTTGATGAAGTTCCATGTAAATTTCGTTGTTCTTTGAACGAATTCGAATGAATTAAGATATTTTGAAGCTGACACAGAAAGAAAAACGGTTATCAAAACACGGAACAGCGAAAAATGTCTACTTTGTTGTTATTTGATGAAATTCCATGTTAATTTCGTTGTCCTTTGACCGATTTCGAATGAATTAAGATATTATGAGCTGACAGAAAGAAAAAAAGGTTATCAAAGCACGGAACAGCGAAAAATGTCTACTTTGTTGTTATTTGATGAAATTCCATGTTAATTTCGTTGTTCGGCTATCAAAACACGGAACGACGAAAAATGTGTAGTTTGTTGTTGTTTGATGAAGTTCCATGTAAATTTCGTTGTTCTTTGAACGATTTCGAATGAATTAAGATATTATGAGCTGACAGAAAGAAAAAAAGGTTATCAAAGCACGGAACAGCGAAAAATGTGTACTTTGTTGTTATTTGATGAAGTTCCATGTAAATTTCATTGTTCTTTGACCGATTTCGAATGTATAAAGATATTATGAGCTGACAGAAAGAAAAAAAGGTTATCAAAGCACGGAACAGCGAAAAATGTCTACTTTGTTGTTGTTTGATGAAGTTTCATGTTAATTTCGTTGTTCTTTGAACGAATTCGAATGAATTAATATATTTTGAAGCTGACACAGAAAGAAAAACGGTTATCAAAACACGGAACAGCGAAAAATGTCTACTTTGTTGGTATTTGATGAAATTCCATGTTAATTTCGTTGTTCTTAGAACGAATTCCAATGAATTAAGATATTTGGAAGCTGACACAGAAAGAAAAAAAGGTTATCAAAGCACGGAACAGCGAAAAATGTCTACTTTGTTGTTATTTGATGAAATTCCATGTTAATTTCGTTGTTCTTTGAACGAATTCGAATGAATTAAGATATTTTGAAGCTGACACAGAAAGAAAAACGATTATCAAAACACGGAACAGCGAAAAATGTCTACTTTGTTGTTATTTGATGAAGTTCCATGTAAATTTTGTTGTTCTTTGACCGATTTCGAATGAATTAAGATATTATGAGCTGACAGAAAGAAAAAAAGGTTATCAAAGCACGGAACAGCGAAAAATGTCTACTTTGTTGTTATTTGATGAAATTCCATGTTAATTTCGTTGTTCTTTGACCGATTTCGAATGAATTAAGATATTATGAGCTGACAGAAAGAAAAAAAGGTTATCAAAGCACGGAACAGCGAAAAATGTCTACTTTGTTGTTATTTGATGAAATTCCATGTTAATTTCATTGTTCTTTGAACGAATTCGAATGAATTAAGATATTTGGAAGCTGACACAGAAAGAAAAAAGGTTATCAAAACACGGAACAGCGAAAAATGTCTACTTTGTTGTTATTTGATGAAATTCCATGTTAATTTCGTTGCTCGGCTATCAAAACACGGAACGACGAAAAATGTGTACTTTGTTGTTGTTTGATGAAGTTCCATGTAAATTTCGTTGTTCTTTGGCCGATTTCGAATGAATTAAGACATTTTTCGCTGTTCCGTGCTTTGATAACCGTTTTTCTTTCTGTGTCAGCTTCAAAATATCTTAATTAATTCGAATTCGTTCAAAGAACAACGAAATTAACATGGAATTTCATCAAATAACAACAAAGTAGACATTTTTCGCTGTTCCGTGTTTTGATAACCGTTTTTCTTTCTGTGTCAGCTTCAAAATATCTTAATTAATTCGAATTCGTTCAAAGAACAACGAAATTAACATGGAATTTCATCAAATAACAACAAAGTAGACATTTTTCGCTGTTCCGTGCTTTGATAACCTTTTTTTCTTTCTGTGTCAGCTTCCAAATATCTTAATTCATTCGAATTCGTTCTAAGAACAACGAAATTAACATGGAAATTCATCAAATACCAACAAAGTAGACATTTTTCGCTGTTCCGTGTTTTGATAACCGTTTTTCTTTCTGTGTCAGCTTCAAAATATCTTAATTCATTCGAATTCGTTCAACGAACAACGAAATTAACATGAAACTTCATCAAACAACAACAAAGTAGACATTTTTCGCTGTTCCGTGCTTTGATAACCTTTTTTTCTTTCTGTCAGCTCATAATATCTTAATACATTCGAAATCGGTCAAAGAACAACGAAATTTACATGGAACTTCATCAAATAACAACAAAGTACACATTTTTCGCTGTTCCGTGCTTTGATAACCTTTTTTTCTTTCTGTCAGCTCATAATATCTTAATTCATTCGAAATCGTTCAAAGAACAACGAAATTTACATGGAACTTCATCAAACAACAACAAACTACACATTTTTCGTCGTTCCGTGTTTTGATAGCCGAACAACGAAATTAACATGGAATTTCATCAAATAACAACAAAGTAGACATTTTTCGCTGTTCCGTGCCTTGATAACCTTTTTTTCTTTCTGTCAGCTCATAATATCTTAATTCATTCGAAATCGGTCAAAGAACAACGAAATTAACATGGAATTTCATCAAATAACAACAAAGTAGACATTTTGCGCTGTTCCGTGTTTTGATAACCGTTTTTCTTTCTGTGTCAGCTTCAAAATATCTTAATTCATTTGAATTCGTTCAAAGAACAACAAAATTTACATGGAACTTCATCAAATAACAACAAAGTACACATTTTTCGCTGTTCCGTGCTTTGATAACCTTTTTTTCTTTCTGTCAGCTCATAATATCTTAATTTATTCGAAATCTTTCAAAGAACAACGAAATTAACATGGAATTTCATCAAATAACAACAAAGTGGACATTTTTCGCCGTTCCGTGTTTTGATAACCTTTTTTTCTTTCTGTCAGCTCATAATATCTTAATTCATTCGAATTCGTTCAAAGAACAACGAAGTTAACATGGAATTTCATCAAATAACAACAAAGTAGACATTTTTCGCTGTTCCGTGCTTTGATAACCTTTTTTTCTTTCTGTCAGCTCATAATATCTTAATTTATTCGAAATCGTTCAAAGAACAACGAAATTTACATGGAACTTTATCAAACAACAACAAAGTACACATTTTTCGTCGTTCCGTGTTTTGATAGCCGAACAACGAAATTAACATGGAATTTCATCAAATAACAACAAAGTAGACATTTTTCGCTGTTCCGTGTTTTGATAACCGTTTTTCTTTCTGTGTCAGCTTCAAAATATCTTAATTCATTCGAATTCGTTCAAAGAACAACGAAATTTACATGGAACTTCATCAAATAACAACAAAGTACACATTTTTCGCTGTTCCGTGCTTTGATAACCTTTTTTTCTTTCTGTCAGCTCATAATATCTTAATTCATTCGAAATCGTTCAAAGAACAACGAAATTTACATGGAACTTCATCAAACAACAACAAAGTACACATTTTTCGTCGTTCCGTGTTTTGATAGCCGAACAACGAAATTAACATGGAATTTCATCAAATAACAACAAAGTAGACATTTTTCGCTGTTCCGTGCTTTGATAACCTTTTTTTCTTTCTGTCAGCTCGTAATATCTTAATTCATTCGAAATCGGTCAAAGAACAACGAAATTTACATGGAACTTCATCAAATAACAACAAAGTAGACATTTTTCGCTGTTCCGTGTTTTGATAACCGTTTTTTCTTTCTGTCAGCTCATAATATCTTAATGCATTCCAAATCGGTCAAAGAACAACGAAATTAACATGGAATTTCATCAAATAACAACAAAGTAGACATTTTTCGCTGTTCCGTGCTTTGATAACCTTTTTTCTTTCTGTCAGCTCATAATATCTTAATTCATTCGAAATCGGTCAAAGAACAACGAAATGTACATGGAACTTCATCAAATAACAACAAAGTAGACATTTTTCGCTGTTCCGTGCTTTGATAACCTTCTTTTCTTTCTGTCAGCTCATAATATCTTAATTTATTCGAATTCGTTCAAAGAACAACGAAATTAACATGGAATTTCATCAAATAACAACAAAGTAGACATTTTTCGCTGTTCCGTGCTTTGATAACCTTTTTTTCTTTCTGTCAGCTCATAATATCTTAATTCATTCGAAATCGGTCAAAGAACAACGAAATTTACATGGAACTTCATCAAATAACAACAAAGTAGACATTTTTCGCTGTTCCGTGCTTTGATAACCTTTTTTTCTTTCTGTCAGCTAATAATATCTTAATTCATTCGAATTTGTTCAAAAAACAACGAAATTAACATGGAATTTCATCAAATAACAACAAAGTAAACATTGTTCGCCGTTCCGTGTTTTGATAGCCGAAGAACGAAATTAACATGGAATTTCATCAAATAACAACAAAGTAGACATTTTTCGCTGTTCCGTGTTTTGATAACCTTTTTTCTTTCTGTGTCAGCTTCCAAATATCTTAATTCATTCGAATTCGTTCAAAGAACAATGAAATTAACATGGGATTTCATCAAATAACAACAAAGTAGACATTTTTCGCTGTTCCGTGCTTTGATAACCTTTTTTTCTTTCTGTGTCAGCTTCCAAATATCTTAATTCATTCGAATTCGTTCTAAGAACAACGAAATTAGCATGGAATTTCATCAAATATCAACAAAGTAGACATTTTTCGCTGTTCCGTGTTTTGATAGCCGAACAACGAAATTAACATGGAATTTCATCAAATAACAACAAAGTAGACATTTTTCGCTGTTCCGTGCTTTGATAACCTTTTTTTCTTTCTGTGTCAGCTTCCAAATATCTTAATTCATTCGAATTCGTTCTAAGAACAACGAAATTAACATGGAATTTCATCAAATAACAACAAAGTAGACATTTTTCGCTGTTCCGTGTTTTGATAACCGTTTTTCTTTCTGTGTCAGCTTCAAAATATCTTAATTCATTCGAATTCGTTCAAAGAACAACGAAATTAACATGAAACTTCATCAAACAACAACAAAGTACACATTTTTCGCCGTTCCGTGCTTTGATAACCTTTTTTTCTTTCTGTCAGCTCATAATATCTTAATTTATTCGAAATCGTTCAAAGAACAACGAAATTAACATGGAACTTCATCAAATAACAACAAAGTAGACATTTTTCGCTGTTCTGTGCTTTGATAACCTTTTTTTCTTTCTGCCAGCTCATAATATCTTAATTCATTCGAATTCGTTCAAAGAACAACGAAATTAACATGGAATTTCATCAAATAACAACAAAGTAGACATTTTTCGCTGTTCCGTGCTTTGATAACCGTTTTTCTTTCTGTGTCAGCTTCAAAATATCTTAATTCACTAGAATTCGTTCAAAGACCAACGAAATTAACATGGAATTTCATCAAATAACAACAAAGTAGACATTTTTCGCTGTTCCGTGCTTTGATAACCTTTTTTTCTTTCTGTCAGCTCATAATAACTTAATTCATTCGAAATCGGCCAAAGAACAACGAAATTTACATGGAACTTCATCAAACAACAACAAAGTAGACATTTTTCGCTGTTCCGTGTTTTGATAACCGTTTTCCTTTCTGTGTCAGCTTCAAAATATCTTAATTCATTCGAATTCGTTCGAAGAACAACGAAATTTACATGGAACTTCATCAAACAACAACAAAGTAGACATTTTATGTCGTTCCGTGGTTTGATAGCCGAACAACGAAATTAACATGGAATTTCATCAAATAACAACAAAGTAGACATTTTCCGCTGTTCCGTGTTTTGATAACCGTTTTTCTTTCTGTGTCAGCTTCAAAATATCTTAATTCATTCGAATTCGTTCAAAGAACAACGAAATTAACATGAAACTTCATCAAACAACAACAAAGTACACATTTTTCGCCGTTCCGTGCTTTGATAACCTTTTTTTCTTTTTGTCAGCTCATAATATCTTAATTTATTCGAAATCGTTCAAAGAACAACGAAATTAACATGGAACTTCATCAAATAACAACAAAGTAGACATTTTTCGCTGTTCTGTGCTTTGATAACCTTTTTTTCTTTCTGCCAGCTCATAATATCTTAATTCATTCGAATTCGTTCAAAGAACAACGAAATTAACATGGAATTTCATCAAATAACAACAAAGTAGACATTTTTCGCTGTTCCGTGCTTTGATAACCGTTTTTCTTTCTGTGTCAGCTTCAAAATATCTTAATTCACTCGAATTCGTTCAAAGACCAACGAAATTAACATGGAATTTCATCAAATAACAACAAAGTAGACATTTTTCGCTGTTCCGTGCTTTGATAACCTTTTTTTCTTTCTGTCAGCTCATAATAACTTAATTCATTCGAAATCGGCCAAAGAACAACGAAATTTACATGGAACTTCATCAAACAACAACAAAGTAGACATTTTTCGCTGTTCCGTGTTTTGATAACCGTTTTCCTTTCTGTGTCAGCTTCAAAATATCTTAATTCATTCGAATTCGTTCGAAGAACAACGAAATTTACATGGAACTTCATCAAACAACAACAAAGTAGACATTTTTCGTCGTTCCGTGGTTTGATAGCCGAACAACGAAATTAACATGGAATTTCATCAAATAACAACAAAGTAGACATTTTTCGCTGTTCCGTGCTTTGATAACCTTTTTTTCTTTCTGTCAGCTCATAATATCTTAATTTATTCGAATTCGTTCAAAGAACAACGAAATTAACATGGAATTTCATCAAATAACAACAAAGTAGACATTTTTCGCTGTTCCGTGCTTTGATAACCTTTTTTTCTTTCTGTCAGCTCATAATATCTTAATTCATTCGAAATCGGTCAAAGAACAACGAAATTTACATTGAACTTCATCAAATAACAACAAAGTAGACATTTTTCGCTGTTCCGTGCTTTGATAACCTTTTTTTCTTTCTGTCAGCTAATAATATCTTAATTCATTCGAATTTGTTCAAAAAACAACGAAATTAACATGGAATTTCATCAAATAACAACAAAGTAAACATTGTTCGCCGTTCCGTGTTTTGATAGCCGAAGAACGAAATTAACATGGAATTTCATCAAATAACAACAAAGTAGACATTTTTCGCTGTTCCGTGTTTTGATAACCTTTTTTCTTTCTGTGTCAGCTTCCAAATATCTTAATTCATTCGAATTCGTTCAAAGAACAATGAAATTAACATGGAATTTCATCAAATAACAACAAAGTAGACATTTTTCGCTGTTCCGTGCTTTGATAACCTTTTTTCTTTCTGTGTCAGCTTCCAACTATCTTAATTCATTCGAATTCGTTCTAAGAACAACGAAATTAACATGGAATTTCAACAAATAACAACAAAGTAGACATTTTTCGCTGTACCGTGTTTTGATAAGCGTTTTTCTTTCTGTGTCAGCTTCAAAATATCTTAGTTCAATCGAATTCGTTCAAAGAACAACGAAATTAACATGAAACTTCATCAAACAACAACAAAGTACACATTTTTCGCCGTTCCGTGCTTTGATAACCTTTTTTTCTTTCTGTCAGCTCATAATATCTTAATTTATTCGAAATCGTTCAAATAACAACGAAATTAACATGGAATTTCATCAAATAACAACAAAGTAGACATTTTTCGCTGTTCCGTGTTTTGATAACCGTTTTTCTTTCTGTGTCAGCTTCAAAATATCTTAATTCACTCGAATTCGTTCAAAGACCAACGAAATTAACATGGAATTTCATCAAATAACAACAAAGTAGACATTTTTCGCTGTTCCGTGCTTTGATAACCTTTTTTTTCTTTCTGTCAGCTCATAATAACTTAATTCATTCGAAATCGGCCAAAGAACAACGAAATTTACATGGAACTTCATCAAACAACAACAAAGTAGACATTTTTCGCTGTTCCGTGTTTTGATAACCGTTTTCCTTTCTGTGTCAGCTTCAAAATATCTTAATTCATTCGAATTCGTTCGAAGAACAACGAAATTTACATGGAACTTCATCAAACAACAACAAAGTACACATTTTTCGTCGTTCCGTGGTTTGATAGCCGAACAACGAAATTATCATGGAATTTCATCAAATAACAACAAAGTAGACATTTTTCGCTGTTCCGTGCTTTGATAACCTTTTTTTCTTTCTGTCAGCTCATAATATCTTAATTATTCGAATTCGTTCAAAGAACAACGAAATTAACATGGAATTTCATCAAATAACAACAAAGTAGACATTTTTCGCTGTTCCGTGCTTTGATAACCTTTTTTTCTTTCTGTCAGCTCATAATATCTTAATTCATTCGAAATCGGTCAAAGAACAACGAAATTTACATGGAACTTCATCAAATAACAACAAAGTAGACATTTTTCGCTGTTCCGTGCTTTGATAACCTTTTTTTCTTTCTGTCAGCTAATAATATCTTAATTCATTCGAATTTGTTCAAAAAACAACGAAATTAACATGGAATTTCATCAAATAACAACAAAGTAAACATTGTTCGCCGTTCCGTGTTTTGATAGCCGAAGAACGAAATTAACATGGAATTTCATCAAATAACAACAAAGTAGACATTTTTCGCTGTTCCGTGTTTTGATAACCTTTTTTCTTTCTGTGTCAGCTTCCAAATATCTTAATTCATTCGAATTCGTTCTAAGAACAACGAAATTAACATGGAATTTCATCAAA
>CAJVCO010000424.1:0-17805 GCA_910595825.1 Philhelius pedissequus | reverse complement strand
GTCTGTCAGTCTGTCAGTCTGTCAGTCTGTCAGTCTGTCAGTCTGTCAGTCTGTCAGTCTGTCAGTCTGTCAGTCTGTCAGTCTGTCAGTCTGTCAGTCTGTCAGTCTGTCAGTCTGTCAGTCTGTCAGTCTGTCAGTCTGTCAGTCTGTCAGTCTGTCAGTCTGTCAGTCTGTCAGTCTGTCAGTCTGTCAGTCTGTCAGTCTGTCAGTCTGTCAGTCTGTCAGTCTGTCAGTCTGTCAGTCTGTCAGTCTGTCAGTCTGTCAGTCTGTCAGTCTGTCAGTCTGTCAGTCTGTCAGTCTGTCAGTCTGTCAGTCTGTCAGTCTGTCAGTCTGTCAGTCTGTCAGTCTGTCAGTCTGTCAGTCTGTCAGTCTGTCAGTCTGTCAGTCTGTCAGTCTGTCAGTCTGTCAGTCTGTCAGTCTGTCAGTCTGTCAGTCTGTCAGTCTGTCAGTCTGTCAGTCTGTCAGTCTGTCAGTCTGTCAGTCTGTCAGTCTGTCAGTCTGTCAGTCTGTCAGTCTGTCAGTCTGTCAGTCTGTCAGTCTGTCAGTCTGTCAGTCTGTCAGTCTGTCAGTCTGTCAGTCTGTCAGTCTGTCAGTCTGTCAGTCTGTCAGTCTGTCAGTCTGTCAGTCTGTCAGTCTGTCAGTCTGTCAGTCTGTCAGTCTGTCAGTCTGTCAGTCTGTCAGTCTGTCAGTCTGTCAGTCTGTCAGTCTGTCAGTCTGTCAGTCTGTCAGTCTGTCAGTCTGTCAGTCTGTCAGTCTGTCAGTCTGTCAGTCTGTCAGTCTGTCAGTCTGTCAGTCTGTCAGTCTGTCAGTCTGTCAGTCTGTCAGTCTGTCAGTCTGTCAGTCTGTCAGTCTGTCAGTCTGTCAGTCTGTCAGTCTGTCAGTCTGTCAGTCTGTCAGTCTGTCAGTCTGTCAGTCTGTCAGTCTGTCAGTCTGTCAGTCTGTCAGTCTGTCAGTCTGTCAGTCTGTCAGTCTGTCAGTCTGTCAGTCTGTCAGTCTGTCAGTCTGTCAGTCTGTCAGTCTGTCAGTCTGTCAGTCTGTCAGTCTGTCAGTCTGTCAGTCTGTCAGTCTGTCAGTCTGTCAGTCTGTCAGTCTGTCAGTCTGTCAGTCTGTCAGTCTGTCAGTCTGTCAGTCTGTCAGTCTGTCAGTCTGTCAGTCTGTCAGTCTGTCAGTCTGTCAGTCTGTCAGTCTGTCAGTCTGTCAGTCTGTCAGTCTGTCAGTCTGTCAGTCTGTCAGTCTGTCAGTCTGTCAGTCTGTCAGTCTGTCAGTCTGTCAGTCTGTCAGTCTGTCAGTCTGTCAGTCTGTCAGTCTGTCAGTCTGTCAGTCTGTCAGTCTGTCAGTCTGTCAGTCTGTCAGTCTGTCAGTCTGTCAGTCTGTCAGTCTGTCAGTCTGTCAGTCTGTCAGTCTGTCAGTCTGTCAGTCTGTCAGTCTGTCAGTCTGTCAGTCTGTCAGTCTGTCAGTCTGTCAGTCTGTCAGTCTGTCAGTCTGTCAGTCTGTCAGTCTGTCAGTCTGTCAGTCTGTCAGTCTGTCAGTCTGTCAGTCTGTCAGTCTGTCAGTCTGTCAGTCTGTCAGTCTGTCAGTCTGTCAGTCTGTCAGTCTGTCAGTCTGTCAGTCTGTCAGTCTGTCAGTCTGTCAGTCTGTCAGTCTGTCAGTCTGTCAGTCTGTCAGTCTGTCAGTCTGTCAGTCTGTCAGTCTGTCAGTCTGTCAGTCTGTCAGTCTGTCAGTCTGTCAGTCTGTCAGTCTGTCAGTCTGTCAGTCTGTCAGTCTGTCAGTCTGTCAGTCTGTCAGTCTGTCAGTCTGTCAGTCTGTCAGTCTGTCAGTCTGTCAGTCTGTCAGTCTGTCAGTCTGTCAGTCTGTCAGTCTGTCAGTCTGTCAGTCTGTCAGTCTGTCAGTCTGTCAGTCTGTCAGTCTGTCAGTCTGTCAGTCTGTCAGTCTGTCAGTCTGTCAGTCTGTCAGTCTGTCAGTCTGTCAGTCTGTCAGTCTGTCAGTCTGTCAGTCTGTCAGTCTGTCAGTCTGTCAGTCTGTCAGTCTGTCAGTCTGTCAGTCTGTCAGTCTGTCAGTCTGTCAGTCTGTCAGTCTGTCAGTCTGTCAGTCTGTCAGTCTGTCAGTCTGTCAGTCTGTCAGTCTGTCAGTCTGTCAGTCTGTCAGTCTGTCAGTCTGTCAGTCTGTCAGTCTGTCAGTCTGTCAGTCTGTCAGTCTGTCAGTCTGTCAGTCTGTCAGTCTGTCAGTCTGTCAGTCTGTCAGTCTGTCAGTCTGTCAGTCTGTCAGTCTGTCAGTCTGTCAGTCTGTCAGTCTGTCAGTCTGTCAGTCTGTCAGTCTGTCAGTCTGTCAGTCTGTCAGTCTGTCAGTCTGTCAGTCTGTCAGTCTGTCAGTCTGTCAGTCTGTCAGTCTGTCAGTCTGTCAGTCTGTCAGTCTGTCAGTCTGTCAGTCTGTCAGTCTGTCAGTCTGTCAGTCTGTCAGTCTGTCAGTCTGTCAGTCTGTCAGTCTGTCAGTCTGTCAGTCTGTCAGTCTGTCAGTCTGTCAGTCTGTCAGTCTGTCAGTCTGTCAGTCTGTCAGTCTGTCAGTCTGTCAGTCTGTCAGTCTGTCAGTCTGTCAGTCTGTCAGTCTGTCAGTCTGTCAGTCTGTCAGTCTGTCAGTCTGTCAGTCTGTCAGTCTGTCAGTCTGTCAGTCTGTCAGTCTCTGTCAGTCTGTCGTCTGTCAGTCTGTCAGTCTGTCAGTCTGTCAGTCTGTCAGTCTGTCAGTCTGTCAGTCTGTCAGTCTGTCAGTCTGTCAGTCTGTCAGTCTGTCAGTCTGTCAGTCTGTCAGTCTGTCAGTCTGTCAGTCTGTCAGTCTGTCAGTCTGTCAGTCTGTCAGTCTGTCAGTCTGTCAGTCTGTCAGTCTGTCAGTCTGTCAGTCTGTCAGTCTGTCAGTCTGTCAGTCTGTCAGTCTGTCAGTCTGTCAGTCTGTCAGTCTGTCAGTCTGTCAGTCTGTCAGTCTGTCAGTCTGTCAGTCTGTCAGTCTGTCAGTCTGTCAGTCTGTCAGTCTGTCAGTCTGTCAGTCTGTCAGTCTGTCAGTCTGTCAGTCTGTCAGTCTGTCAGTCTGTCAGTCTGTCAGTCTGTCAGTCTGTCAGTCTGTCAGTCTGTCAGTCTGTCAGTCTGTCAGTCTGTCAGTCTGTCAGTCTGTCAGTCTGTCAGTCTGTCAGTCTGTCAGTCTGTCAGTCTGTCAGTCTGTCAGTCTGTCAGTCTGTCAGTCTGTCAGTCTGTCAGTCTGTCAGTCTGTCAGTCTGTCAGTCTGTCAGTCTGTCAGTCTGTCAGTCTGTCAGTCTGTCAGTCTGTCAGTCTGTCAGTCTGTCAGTCTGTCAGTCTGTCAGTCTGTCAGTCTGTCAGTCTGTCAGTCTGTCAGTCTGTCAGTCTGTCAGTCTGTCAGTCTGTCAGTCTGTCAGTCTGTCAGTCTGTCAGTCTGTCAGTCTGTCAGTCTGTCAGTCTGTCAGTCTGTCAGTCTGTCAGTCTGTCAGTCTGTCAGTCTGTCAGTCTGTCAGTCTGTCAGTCTGTCAGTCTGTCAGTCTGTCAGTCTGTCAGTCTGTCAGTCTGTCAGTCTGTCAGTCTGTCAGTCTGTCAGTCTGTCAGTCTGTCAGTCTGTCAGTCTGTCAGTCTGTCAGTCTGTCAGTCTGTCAGTCTGTCAGTCTGTCAGTCTGTCAGTCTGTCAGTCTGTCAGTCTGTCAGTCTGTCAGTCTGTCAGTCTGTCAGTCTGTCAGTCTGTCAGTCTGTCAGTCTGTCAGTCTGTCAGTCTGTCAGTCTGTCAGTCTGTCAGTCTGTCAGTCTGTCAGTCTGTCAGTCTGTCAGTCTGTCAGTCTGTCAGTCTGTCAGTCTGTCAGTCTGTCAGTCTGTCAGTCTGTCAGTCTGTCAGTCTGTCAGTCTGTCAGTCTGTCAGTCTGTCAGTCTGTCAGTCTGTCAGTCTGTCAGTCTGTCAGTCTGTCAGTCTGTCAGTCTGTCAGTCTGTCAGTCTGTCAGTCTGTCAGTCTGTCAGTCTGTCAGTCTGTCAGTCTGTCAGTCTGTCAGTCTGTCAGTCTGTCAGTCTGTCAGTCTGTCAGTCTGTCAGTCTGTCAGTCTGTCAGTCTGTCAGTCTGTCAGTCTGTCAGTCTGTCAGTCTGTCAGTCTGTCAGTCTGTCAGTCTGTCAGTCTGTCAGTCTGTCAGTCTGTCAGTCTGTCAGTCTGTCAGTCTGTCAGTCTGTCAGTCTGTCAGTCTGTCAGTCTGTCAGTCTGTCAGTCTGTCAGTCTGTCAGTCTGTCAGTCTGTCAGTCTGTCAGTCTGTCAGTCTGTCAGTCTGTCAGTCTGTCAGTCTGTCAGTCTGTCAGTCTGTCAGTCTGTCAGTCTGTCAGTCTGTCAGTCTGTCAGTCTGTCAGTCTGTCAGTCTGTCAGTCTGTCAGTCTGTCAGTCTGTCAGTCTGTCAGTCTGTCAGTCTGTCAGTCTGTCAGTCTGTCAGTCTGTCAGTCTGTCAGTCTGTCAGTCTGTCAGTCTGTCAGTCTGTCAGTCTGTCAGTCTGTCAGTCTGTCAGTCTGTCAGTCTGTCAGTCTGTCAGTCTGTCAGTCTGTCAGTCTGTCAGTCTGTCAGTCTGTCAGTCTGTCAGTCTGTCAGTCTGTCAGTCTGTCAGTCTGTCAGTCTGTCAGTCTGTCAGTCTGTCAGTCTGTCAGTCTGTCAGTCTGTCAGTCTGTCAGTCTGTCAGTCTGTCAGTCTGTCAGTCTGTCAGTCTGTCAGTCTGTCAGTCTGTCAGTCTGTCAGTCTGTCAGTCTGTCAGTCTGTCAGTCTGTCAGTCTGTCAGTCTGTCAGTCTGTCAGTCTGTCAGTCTGTCAGTCTGTCAGTCTGTCAGTCTGTCAGTCTGTCAGTCTGTCAGTCTGTCAGTCTGTCAGTCTGTCAGTCTGTCAGTCTGTCAGTCTGTCAGTCTGTCAGTCTGTCAGTCTGTCAGTCTGTCAGTCTGTCAGTCTGTCAGTCTGTCAGTCTGTCAGTCTGTCAGTCTGTCAGTCTGTCAGTCTGTCAGTCTGTCAGTCTGTCAGTCTGTCAGTCTGTCAGTCTGTCAGTCTGTCAGTCTGTCAGTCTGTCAGTCTGTCAGTCTGTCAGTCTGTCAGTCTGTCAGTCTGTCAGTCTGTCAGTCTGTCAGTCTGTCAGTCTGTCAGTCTGTCAGTCTGTCAGTCTGTCAGTCTGTCAGTCTGTCAGTCTGTCAGTCTGTCAGTCTGTCAGTCTGTCAGTCTGTCAGTCTGTCAGTCTGTCAGTCTGTCAGTCTGTCAGTCTGTCAGTCTGTCAGTCTGTCAGTCTGTCAGTCTGTCAGTCTGTCAGTCTGTCAGTCTGTCAGTCTGTCAGTCTGTCAGTCTGTCAGTCTGTCAGTCTGTCAGTCTGTCAGTCTGTCAGTCTGTCAGTCTGTCAGTCTGTCAGTCTGTCAGTCTGTCAGTCTGTCAGTCTGTCAGTCTGTCAGTCTGTCAGTCTGTCAGTCTGTCAGTCTGTCAGTCTGTCAGTCTGTCAGTCTGTCAGTCTGTCAGTCTGTCAGTCTGTCAGTCTGTCAGTCTGTCAGTCTGTCAGTCTGTCAGTCTGTCAGTCTGTCAGTCTGTCAGTCTGTCAGTCTGTCAGTCTGTCAGTCTGTCAGTCTGTCAGTCTGTCAGTCTGTCAGTCTGTCAGTCTGTCAGTCTGTCAGTCTGTCAGTCTGTCAGTCTGTCAGTCTGTCAGTCTGTCAGTCTGTCAGTCTGTCAGTCTGTCAGTCTGTCAGTCTGTCAGTCTGTCAGTCTGTCAGTCTGTCAGTCTGTCAGTCTGTCAGTCTGTCAGTCTGTCAGTCTGTCAGTCTGTCAGTCTGTCAGTCTGTCAGTCTGTCAGTCTGTCAGTCTGTCAGTCTGTCAGTCTGTCAGTCTGTCAGTCTGTCAGTCTGTCAGTCTGTCAGTCTGTCAGTCTGTCAGTCTGTCAGTCTGTCAGTCTGTCAGTCTGTCAGTCTGTCAGTCTGTCAGTCTGTCAGTCTGTCAGTCTGTCAGTCTGTCAGTCTGTCAGTCTGTCAGTCTGTCAGTCTGTCAGTCTGTCAGTCTGTCAGTCTGTCAGTCTGTCAGTCTGTCAGTCTGTCAGTCTGTCAGTCTGTCAGTCTGTCAGTCTGTCAGTCTGTCAGTCTGTCAGTCTGTCAGTCTGTCAGTCTGTCAGTCTGTCAGTCTGTCAGTCTGTCAGTCTGTCAGTCTGTCAGTCTGTCAGTCTGTCAGTCTGTCAGTCTGTCAGTCTGTCAGTCTGTCAGTCTGTCAGTCTGTCAGTCTGTCAGTCTGTCAGTCTGTCAGTCTGTCAGTCTGTCAGTCTGTCAGTCTGTCAGTCTGTCAGTCTGTCAGTCTGTCAGTCTGTCAGTCTGTCAGTCTGTCAGTCTGTCAGTCTGTCAGTCTGTCAGTCTGTCAGTCTGTCAGTCTGTCAGTCTGTCAGTCTGTCAGTCTGTCAGTCTGTCAGTCTGTCAGTCTGTCAGTCTGTCAGTCTGTCAGTCTGTCAGTCTGTCAGTCTGTCAGTCTGTCAGTCTGTCAGTCTGTCAGTCTGTCAGTCTGTCAGTCTGTCAGTCTGTCAGTCTGTCAGTCTGTCAGTCTGTCAGTCTGTCAGTCTGTCAGTCTGTCAGTCTGTCAGTCTGTCAGTCTGTCAGTCTGTCAGTCTGTCAGTCTGTCAGTCTGTCAGTCTGTCAGTCTGTCAGTCTGTCAGTCTGTCAGTCTGTCAGTCTGTCAGTCTGTCAGTCTGTCAGTCTGTCAGTCTGTCAGTCTGTCAGTCTGTCAGTCTGTCAGTCTGTCAGTCTGTAAGTCTGTCTGTCAGTCAGTGTCAGTCTGTCAGTCTGTCAGTCTGTCAGTCTGTCAGTCTGTCAGTCTGTCAGTCTGTCAGTCTGTCAGTCTGTCAGTCTGTCAGTCTGTCAGTCTGTCAGTCTGTCAGTCTGTCAGTCTGTCAGTCTGTCAGTCTGTCAGTCTGTCAGTCTGTCAGTCTGTCAGTCTGTCAGTCTGTCAGTCTGTCAGTCTGTCAGTCTGTCAGTCTGTCAGTCTGTCAGTCTGTCAGTCTGTCAGTCTGTCAGTCTGTCAGTCTGTCAGTCTGTCAGTCTGTCAGTCTGTCAGTCTGTCAGTCTGTCAGTCTGTCAGTCTGTCAGTCTGTCAGTCTGTCAGTCTGTCAGTCTGTCAGTCTGTCAGTCTGTCAGTCTGTCAGTCTGTCAGTCTGTCAGTCTGTCAGTCTGTCAGTCTGTCAGTCTGTCAGTCTGTCAGTCTGTCAGTCTGTCAGTCTGTCAGTCTGTCAGTCTGTCAGTCTGTCAGTCTGTCAGTCTGTCAGTCTGTCAGTCTGTCAGTCTGTCAGTCTGTCAGTCTGTCAGTCTGTCAGTCTGTCAGTCTGTCAGTCTGTCAGTCTGTCAGTCTGTCAGTCTGTCAGTCTGTCAGTCTGTCAGTCTGTCAGTCTGTCAGTCTGTCAGTCTGTCAGTCTGTCAGTCTGTCAGTCTGTCAGTCTGTCAGTCTGTCAGTCTGTCAGTCTGTCAGTCTGTCAGTCTGTCAGTCTGTCAGTCTGTCAGTCTGTCAGTCTGTCAGTCTGTCAGTCTGTCAGTCTGTCAGTCTGTCAGTCTGTCAGTCTGTCAGTCTGTCAGTCTGTCAGTCTGTCAGTCTGTCAGTCTGTCAGTCTGTCAGTCTGTCAGTCTGTCAGTCTGTCAGTCTGTCAGTCTGTCAGTCTGTCAGTCTGTCAGTCTGTCAGTCTGTCAGTCTGTCAGTCTGTCAGTCTGTCAGTCTGTCAGTCTGTCAGTCTGTCAGTCTGTCAGTCTGTCAGTCTGTCAGTCTGTCAGTCTGTCAGTCTGTCAGTCTGTCAGTCTGTCAGTCTGTCAGTCTGTCAGTCTGTCAGTCTGTCAGTCTGTCAGTCTGTCAGTCTGTCAGTCTGTCAGTCTGTCAGTCTGTCAGTCTGTCAGTCTGTCAGTCTGTCAGTCTGTCAGTCTGTCAGTCTGTCAGTCTGTCAGTCTGTCAGTCTGTCAGTCTGTCAGTCTGTCAGTCTGTCAGTCTGTCAGTCTGTCAGTCTGTCAGTCTGTCAGTCTGTCAGTCTGTCAGTCTGTCAGTCTGTCAGTCTGTCAGTCTGTCAGTCTGTCAGTCTGTCAGTCTGTCAGTCTGTCAGTCTGTCAGTCTGTCAGTCTGTCAGTCTGTCAGTCTGTCAGTCTGTCAGTCTGTCAGTCTGTCAGTCTGTCAGTCTGTCAGTCTGTCAGTCTGTCAGTCTGTCAGTCTGTCAGTCTGTCAGTCTGTCAGTCTGTCAGTCTGTCAGTCTGTCAGTCTGTCAGTCTGTCAGTCTGTCAGTCTGTCAGTCTGTCAGTCTGTCAGTCTGTCAGTCTGTCAGTCTGTCAGTCTGTCAGTCTGTCAGTCTGTCAGTCTGTCAGTCTGTCAGTCTGTCAGTCTGTCAGTCTGTCAGTCTGTCAGTCTGTCAGTCTGTCAGTCTGTCAGTCTGTCAGTCTGTCAGTCTGTCAGTCTGTCAGTCTGTCAGTCTGTCAGTCTGTCAGTCTGTCAGTCTGTCAGTCTGTCAGTCTGTCAGTCTGTCAGTCTGTCAGTCTGTCAGTCTGTCAGTCTGTCAGTCTGTCAGTCTGTCAGTCTGTCAGTCTGTCAGTCTGTCAGTCTGTCAGTCTGTCAGTCTGTCAGTCTGTCAGTCTGTCAGTCTGTCAGTCTGTCAGTCTGTCAGTCTGTCAGTCTGTCAGTCTGTCAGTCTGTCAGTCTGTCAGTCTGTCAGTCTGTCAGTCTGTCAGTCTGTCAGTCTGTCAGTCTGTCAGTCTGTCAGTCTGTCAGTCTGTCAGTCTGTCAGTCTGTCAGTCTGTCAGTCTGTCAGTCTGTCAGTCTGTCAGTCTGTCAGTCTGTCAGTCTGTCAGTCTGTCAGTCTGTCAGTCTGTCAGTCTGTCAGTCTGTCAGTCTGTCAGTCTGTCAGTCTGTCAGTCTGTCAGTCTGTCAGTCTGTCAGTCTGTCAGTCTGTCAGTCTGTCAGTCTGTCAGTCTGTCAGTCTGTCAGTCTGTCAGTCTGTCAGTCTGTCAGTCTGTCAGTCTGTCAGTCTGTCAGTCTGTCAGTCTGTCAGTCTGTCAGTCTGTCAGTCTGTCAGTCTGTCAGTCTGTCAGTCTGTCAGTCTGTCAGTCTGTCAGTCTGTCAGTCTGTCAGTCTGTCAGTCTGTCAGTCTGTCAGTCTGTCAGTCTGTCAGTCTGTCAGTCTGTCAGTCTGTCAGTCTGTCAGTCTGTCAGTCTGTCAGTCTGTCAGTCTGTCAGTCTGTCAGTCTGTCAGTCTGTCAGTCTGTCAGTCTGTCAGTCTGTCAGTCTGTCAGTCTGTCAGTCTGTCAGTCTGTCAGTCTGTCAGTCTGTCAGTCTGTCAGTCTGTCAGTCTGTCAGTCTGTCAGTCTGTCAGTCTGTCAGTCTGTCAGTCTGTCAGTCTGTCAGTCTGTCAGTCTGTCAGTCTGTCAGTCTGTCAGTCTGTCAGTCTGTCAGTCTGTCAGTCTGTCAGTCTGTCAGTCTGTCAGTCTGTCAGTCTGTCAGTCTGTCAGTCTGTCAGTCTGTCAGTCTGTCAGTCTGTCAGTCTGTCAGTCTGTCAGTCTGTCAGTCTGTCAGTCTGTCAGTCTGTCAGTCTGTCAGTCTGTCAGTCTGTCAGTCTGTCAGTCTGTCAGTCTGTCAGTCTGTCAGTCTGTCAGTCTGTCAGTCTGTCAGTCTGTCAGTCTGTCAGTCTGTCAGTCTGTCAGTCTGTCAGTCTGTCAGTCTGTCAGTCTGTCAGTCTGTCAGTCTGTCAGTCTGTCAGTCTGTCAGTCTGTCAGTCTGTCAGTCTGTCAGTCTGTCAGTCTGTCAGTCTGTCAGTCTGTCAGTCTGTCAGTCTGTCAGTCTGTCAGTCTGTCAGTCTGTCAGTCTGTCAGTCTGTCAGTCTGTCAGTCTGTCAGTCTGTCAGTCTGTCAGTCTGTCAGTCTGTCAGTCTGTCAGTCTGTCAGTCTGTCAGTCTGTCAGTCTGTCAGTCTGTCAGTCTGTCAGTCTGTCAGTCTGTCAGTCTGTCAGTCTGTCAGTCTGTCAGTCTGTCAGTCTGTCAGTCTGTCAGTCTGTCAGTCTGTCAGTCTGTCAGTCTGTCAGTCTGTCAGTCTGTCAGTCTGTCAGTCTGTCAGTCTGTCAGTCTGTCAGTCTGTCAGTCTGTCAGTCTGTCAGTCTGTCAGTCTGTCAGTCTGTCAGTCTGTCAGTCTGTCAGTCTGTCAGTCTGTCAGTCTGTCAGTCTGTCAGTCTGTCAGTCTGTCAGTCTGTCAGTCTGTCAGTCTGTCAGTCTGTCAGTCTGTCAGTCTGTCAGTCTGTCAGTCTGTCAGTCTGTCAGTCTGTCAGTCTGTCAGTCTGTCAGTCTGTCAGTCTGTCAGTCTGTCAGTCTGTCAGTCTGTCAGTCTGTCAGTCTGTCAGTCTGTCAGTCTGTCAGTCTGTCAGTCTGTCAGTCTGTCAGTCTGTCAGTCTGTCAGTCTGTCAGTCTGTCAGTCTGTCAGTCTGTCAGTCTGTCAGTCTGTCAGTCTGTCAGTCTGTCAGTCTGTCAGTCTGTCAGTCTGTCAGTCTGTCAGTCTGTCAGTCTGTCAGTCTGTCAGTCTGTCAGTCTGTCAGTCTGTCAGTCTGTCAGTCTGTCAGTCTGTCAGTCTGTCAGTCTGTCAGTCTGTCAGTCTGTCAGTCTGTCAGTCTGTCAGTCTGTCAGTCTGTCAGTCTGTCAGTCTGTCAGTCTGTCAGTCTGTCAGTCTGTCAGTCTGTCAGTCTGTCAGTCTGTCAGTCTGTCAGTCTGTCAGTCTGTCAGTCTGTCAGTCTGTCAGTCTGTCAGTCTGTCAGTCTGTCAGTCTGTCAGTCTGTCAGTCTGTCAGTCTGTCAGTCTGTCAGTCTGTCAGTCTGTCAGTCTGTCAGTCTGTCAGTCTGTCAGTCTGTCAGTCTGTCAGTCTGTCAGTCTGTCAGTCTGTCAGTCTGTCAGTCTGTCAGTCTGTCAGTCTGTCAGTCTGTCAGTCTGTCAGTCTGTCAGTCTGTCAGTCTGTCAGTCTGTCAGTCTGTCAGTCTGTCAGTCTGTCAGTCTGTCAGTCTGTCAGTCTGTCAGTCTGTCAGTCTGTCAGTCTGTCAGTCTGTCAGTCTGTCAGTCTGTCAGTCTGTCAGTCTGTCAGTCTGTCAGTCTGTCAGTCTGTCAGTCTGTCAGTCTGTCAGTCTGTCAGTCTGTCAGTCTGTCAGTCTGTCAGTCTGTCAGTCTGTCAGTCTGTCAGTCTGTCAGTCTGTCAGTCTGTCAGTCTGTCAGTCTGTCAGTCTGTCAGTCTGTCAGTCTGTCAGTCTGTCAGTCTGTCAGTCTGTCAGTCTGTCAGTCTGTCAGTCTGTCAGTCTGTCAGTCAGTCTGTCAGTCTGTCAGTCTGTCAGTCTGTCAGTCTGTCAGTCTGTCAGTCTGTCAGTCTGTCAGTCTGTCAGTCTGTCAGTCTGTCAGTCTGTCAGTCTGTCAGTCTGTCAGTCTGTCAGTCTGTCAGTCTGTCAGTCTGTCAGTCTGTCAGTCTGTCAGTCTGTCAGTCTGTCAGTCTGTCAGTCTGTCAGTCTGTCAGTCCTGTCAGTCTGTCAGTCTGTCAGTCTGTCAGTCTGTCAGTCTGTCAGTCTGTCAGTCTGTCAGTCTGTCAGTCTGTCAGTCTGTCAGTCTGTCAGTCTGTCAGTCTGTCAGTCTGTCAGTCTGTCAGTCTGTCAGTCTGTCAGTCTGTCAGTCTGTCAGTCTGTCAGTCTGTCAGTCTGTCAGTCTGTCAGTCTGTCAGTCTGTCAGTCGTCTGTCAGTCTGTCAGTCTGTCAGTCTGTCAGTCTGTCAGTCTGTCAGTCTGTCAGTCTGTCAGTCTGTCAGTCTGTCAGTCTGTCAGTCTGTCAGTCTGTCAGTCTGTCAGTCTGTCAGTCTGTCAGTCTGTCAGTCTGTCAGTCTGTCAGTCTGTCAGTCTGTCAGTCTGTCAGTCTGTCAGTCTGTCAGTCTGTCAGTCTGTCAGTCTGTCAGTCTGTCAGTCTGTCAGTCTGTCAGTCTGTCAGTCTGTCAGTCTGTCAGTCTGTCAGTCTGTCAGTCTGTCAGTCTGTCAGTCTGTCAGTCTGTCAGTCTGGTCATCTGTCAGTCTGTTCAGTCTGTCAGTCTGTCAGTCTGTCAGTCTGTCAGTCTGTCAGTCTGTCTCAGTCTGTCAGTCTGTCTGTCAGTCTGTCAGTCTGTCAGTCTGTCAGTCTGTCAGTCTGTCAGTCTGTCAGTCAGTCTGTCTGTCAGTCTGTCAGTCTGTCAGTCTGTCAGTCTGTCAGTCTGTCAGTCTGTCAGTCTGTCAGTCTGTCAGTCTGTCAGTCTGTCAGTCTGTCAGTCTGTCAGTCTGTCAGTCTGTCAGTCTGTCAGTCTGTCAGTCTGTCAGTCTGTCAGTCTGTCAGTCTGTCAGTCTGTCAGTCTGTCAGTCTGTCAGTCTGTCAGTCTGTCAGTCTGTCAGTCTGTCAGTCTGTCAGTCTGTCAGTCTGTCAGTCTGTCAGTCTGTCGTCTGTCAGTCTGTCAGTCAGTCAGTCTGTCAGTCTGTCAGTCTGTCAGTCTGTCAGTCTGTCAGTCTGTCAGTCTGTCAGTCTGTCAGTCTGTCAGTCTGTCAGTCTGTCAGTCTGTCAGTCTGTCAGTCAGTCTGTCAGTCTGTCAGTCTGTCAGTCTGTCAGTCTGTCAGTCTGTCAGTCTGTCAGTCTGTCAGTCTGTCAGTCTGTCAGTCTGTCAGTCTGTCAGTCTGTCAGTCTGTCAGTCTGTCAGTCTGTCAGTCTGTCAGTCTGTCAGTCTGTCAGTCTGTCAGTCTGTCAGTCTGTCAGTCTGTCAGTCTGTCAGTCTGTCAGTCTGTCAGTCTGTCAGTCTGTCAGTCTGTCAGTCTGTCAGTCCTGTCAGTCTGTCAGTCTGTCAGTCTGTCAGTCTGTCAGTCTGTCAGTCTGTCAGTCTGTCAGTCTGTCAGTCTGTCAGTCTGTCAGTCTGTCAGTCTGTCAGTCTGTCAGTCTGTCAGTCTGTCAGTCTGTCAGTCTGTCAGTCTGTCAGTCTGTCAGTCTGTCAGTCTGTCAGTCTGTCAGTCTGTCAGTCTGTCAGTCTGTCAGTCTGTCAGTCTGTCAGTCTGTCAGTCTGTCAGTCTGTCAGTCTGTCAGTCTGTCAGTCTGTCAGTCTGTCAGTCTGTCAGTCTGTCAGTCTGTCAGTCTGTCAGTCTGTCAGTCTGTCAGTCTGTCAGTCTGTCAGTCTGTCAGTCTGTCAGTCTGTCAGTCTGTCAGTCTGTCAGTCTGTCAGTCTGTCAGTCTGTCAGTCTGTCAGTCTGTCAGTCTGTCAGTCTGTCAGTCTGTCAGTCTGTCAGTCTGTCAGTCTGTCAGTCTGTCAGTCTGTCAGTCTGTCAGTCTGTCAGTCTGTCAGTCTGTCAGTCTGTCAGTCTGTCAGTCTGTCAGTCTGTCAGTCTGTCAGTCTGTCAGTCTGTCAGTCTGTCCAGTCTGTCAGTCTGTCAGTCTGTCAGTCTGTCAGTCTGTCAGTCTGTCAGTCTGTCAGTCTGTCAGTCTGTCAGTCTGTCAGTCTGTCAGTCTGTCAGTCTGTCAGTCTGTCAGTCTGTCAGTCTGTCAGTTGTCAGTCTGTCAGTCTGTCAGTCTGTCAGTCTGTCAGTCTGTCAGTCTGTCAGTCTGTCAGTCTGTCAGTCTGTCAGTCTGTCAGTCTGTCAGTCTGTCAGTCTGTCAGTCTGTCAGTCTGTCAGTCTGTCAGTCTGTCAGTCTGTCAGTCTGTCAGTCTGTCAGTCTGTCAGTCTGTCAGTCTGTCAGTCTGTCAGTCTGTCAGTCTGTCAGTCTGTCAGTCTGTCAGTCTGTCAGTCTGTCAGTCTGTCAGTCTGTCAGTCTGTCAGTCTGTCAGTCTGTCAGTCTGTCAGTCTGTCAGTCTGTCAGTCTGTCAGTCTGTCAGTCTGTCAGTCTGTCAGTCTGTCAGTCTGTCAGTCTGTCAGTCTGTCAGTCTGTCAGTCTGTCAGTCTGTCAGTCTGTCAGTCTGTCAGTCTGTCAGTCTGTCAGTCTGTCAGTCTGTCAGTCTGTCAGTCTGTCAGTCTGTCAGTCGTCTGTCAGTCTGTCAGTCTGTCAGTCTGTCAAGTCTGTCAGTCTGTCAGTCTGTCAGTCTGTCAGTCTGTCAGTCTGTCAGTCTGTCAGTCTGTCAGTCTGTCAGTCTGTCAGTCTGTCAGTCTGTCAGTCTGTCAGTCTGTCAGTCTGTCAGTCTGTCAGTCTGTCAGTCTGTCAGTCTGTCAGTCTGTCAGTCTGTCAGTCTGTCAGTCTGTCAGTCTGTCAGTCTGTCAGTCTGTCAGTCTGCAGTCTGTCAGTCTGTCAGTCTGTCAGTCTGTCAGTCTGTCAGTCTGTCAGTCTGTCAGTCTGTCAGTCTGTCAGTCTGTCAGTCTGTCAGTCTGTCAGTCTGTCAGTCTGTCAGTCTGTCAGTCTGTCAGTCTGTCAGTCTGTCAGTCTGTCAGTCTGTCAGTCTGTCAGTCTGTCAGTCTGTCGGCAGTCTGTCAGTCTGTCAGTCTGTCAGTCTGTCAGTCTGTCAGTCTGTCAGTCTGTCAGTCTGTCAGTCTGTCAGTCTGTCAGTCTGTCAGTCTGTCAGTCTGTCAGTCTGTCAGTCTGTCAGTCTGTCAGTCTGTCAGTCTGTCAGTCTGTCAGTCTGTCAGTCTGTCAGTCTGTCAGTCTGTCAGTCTGTCAGTCTGTCAGTCTGTCAGTCTGTCAGTCTGTCAGTCTGTCAGTCTGTCAGTCTGTCAGTCTGTCAGTCTGTCAGTCTGTCAGTCTGTCAGTCTGTCAGTCTGTCTGTCTGTCAGTCTGTCAGTCTGTCAGTCTGTCAGTCTGTCAGTCTGTCAGTCTGTCAGTCTGTCAGTCTGTCAGTCTGTCAGTCTGTCAGTCTGTCAGTCTGTCAGTCTGTCAGTCTGTCAGTCTGTCAGTCTGTCAGTCTGTCAGTCTGTCAGTCTGTCAGTCTGTCAGTCTGTCAGTCTGTCAGTCTGTCAGTCTGTCAGTCTGTCAGTCTGTCAGTCTGTCAGTCTGTCAGTCTGTCAGTCTGTCAGTCTGTCAGTCTGTCAGTCTGTCAGTCTGTCAGTCTGTCAGAGTCTGTCAGTCTGTCAGTCTGTCAGTCTGTCAGTCTGTCAGTCTGTCAGTCTGTCAGTCTGTCAGTCTGTCAGTCTGTCAGTCTGTCAGTCTGTCAGTCTGTCAGTCTGTCAGTCTGTCAGTCTGTCAGTCTGTCAGTCTGTCAGTCTGTCAGTCTGTCAGTCTGTCAGTCTGTCAGTCTGTCAGTCTGTCAGTCTGTCAGTCTGTCAGTCTGTCAGTCTGTCAGTCTGTCAGTCTGTCAGTCTGTCAGTCTGTCAGTCTGTCAGTCTGTCAGTCTGTCAGTCTGTCAGTCTGTCAGTCTGTCAGTCTGTCAGTCTGTCAGTCTGTCAGTCTGTCAGTCTGTCAGTCTGTCAGTCTGTCAGTCTGTCAGTCTGTCAGTCTGTCAGTCTGTCAGTCTGTCAGTCTGTCAGTCTGTCAGTCTGTCAGTCTGTCAGTCTGTCAGTCTGTCAGTCTGTCAGTCTGTCAGTCTGTCAGTCTGTCAGTCTGTCAGTCTGTCAGTCTGTCAGTCTGTCAGTCTGTCAGTCTGTCAGTCTGTAGTCTGCAGTCTGTCAGTCTGTCAGTCTGTCAGTCTGTCAGTCTGTCAGTCTGTCAGTCTGTCAGTCTGTCAGTCTGTCAGTCTGTCAGTCTGTCAGTCTGTCAGTCTGTCAGTCTGTCAGTCTGTCAGTCTGTCAGTCTGTCAGTCAGTCTGTCAGTCTGTCAGTCTGTCAGTCTGTCAGTCTGTCAGTCTGTCAGTCTGTCAGTCTGTCAGTCTGTCAGTCTGTCAGTCTGTCAGTCTGTCAGTCTGTCAGTCTGTCAGTCTGTCAGTCTGTCAGTCTGTCAGTCTGTCAGTCTGTCAGTCTGTCAGTCTGTCAGTCTGTCAGTCTGTCAGTCTGTCAGTCTGTCAGTCTGTCAGTCTGTCAGTCTGATCAGTCTGTCAGTCTGTCAGTCTGTCAGTCTGTCAGTCTGTCAGTCTGTCAGTCTGTCAGTCTGTCAGTCTGTCAGTCTGTCAGTCTGTCAGTCTGTCAGTCTGTCAGTCTGTCAGTCTGTCAGTCTGTCAGTCTGTCAGTCTGTCAGTCTGTCAGTCTGTCAGTCTGTCAGTCTGTCAGTCTGTCAGTCTGTCAGTCTGTCAGTCTGTCAGTCTGTCAGTCTGTCAGTCTGTCAGTCTGTCAGTCTGTCAGTCTGTCAGTCTGTCAGTCTGTCAGTCTGTCAGTCTGTCAGTCTGTCAGTCTGTCAGTCTGTCAGTCTGTCAGTCTGTCAGTCTGTCAGTCTGTCAGTCTGTCAGTCTGTCAGTCTGTCAGTCTGTCAGTCTGTCAGTCTGTCAGTCTGTCAGGTCAGTGTCAGTCTGTCAGTCTGTCAGTCTGTCAGTCTGTCAGTCTGTCAGTCTGTCAGTCTGTCAGTCTGTCAGTCTGTCAGTCTGGTCAGTCTGTCAGTCTGTCAGTCTGTCAGTCTGTCAGTCTGTCAGTCTGTCAGTCTGTCAGTCTGTCAGTCCTGTCAGTCTGTCAGTCTGTCAGTCTGTCAGTCTGTCAGTCTGTCAGTCTGTCAGTCTGTCAGTCTGTCAGTCTGTCAGTCTGTCAGTCTGTCAGTCTGTCAGTCTGTCAGTCTGTCAGTCTGTCAGTCTGTCAGTCTGTCAGTCTGTCAGTCTGTCAGTCTGTCAGTCTGTCAGTCTGTCAGTCTGTCAGTCTGTCAGTCTGTCAGTCTGTCAGTCTGTCAGTCTGTCAGTCTGTCAGTCTGTCAGTCTGTCAGTCCTGTCAGTCTGTCAGTCTGTCAGTCTGTCAGTCTGTCAGTCTGTCAGTCTGTCAGTCTGTCAGTCTGTCAGTCTGTCAGTCCTGTCAGTCTGTCAGTCTGTCAGTCTGTCAGTCTGTCAGTCTGTCAGTCTGTCAGTCTGTCAGTCTGTCAGTCTGTCAGTCTGTCAGTCTGGTCTGTCAGTCTGTCAGTCTGTCAGTCTGTCAGTCTGTCAGTCTGTCAGTCTGTCAGTCTGTCAGTCTGTCAGTCTGTCAGTCTGTCAGTCTGTCAGTCTGTCAGTCTGTCAGTCTGACAGTCTGTCAGTCTGTCAGTCTGTCAGTCTGTCAGTCTGTCAGTCTGTCAGTCTGTCAGTCTGTCAGTCTGTCAGTCTGTCAGTCTGTCAGTCTGTCAGTCTGGTCAGTCTGTCAGTCTGTCAGTCTGTCAGTCTGTCAGTCTGTCAGTCTGTCAGTCTGTCAGTCTGTCAGTCTGTCAGTCTGTCAGTCTGTCAGTCTGTCAGTCTGTCAGTCTGTCAGTCTGTCAGTCTGTCAGTCTGTCAGTCTGTCAGTCTGTCAGTCTGTCAGTCTGTCAGTCTGTCAGTCTGTCAGTCTGTCAGTCTGTCAGTCTGTCAGTCTGTCAGTCTGTCAGTCTGTCAGTCTGTCAGTCTGTCAGTCTGTCAGTCTGTCAGTCTGTCAGTCTGTCAGTCTGTCAGTCTGTCAGTCTGTCAGTCTGTCAGTCTGTCAGTCCTGTCAGTCTGTCAGTCTGTCAGTCTGTCAGTCTGTCAGTCTGTCAGTCTGTCAGTCTGTCAGTCTGTCAGTCTGTCAGTCTGTCAGTCTGTCAGTCTGTCAGTCTGTCAGTCTGTCAGTCTGTCAGTCTGTCAGTCTGTCAGTCTGTCAGTCTGTCAGTCTGTCAGTCTGGTCAGTCTGTCAGTCTGTCAGTCTGTCAGTCTGTCAGTCTGTCAGTCTGTCAGTCTGTCAGTCTGTCAGTCTGTCAGTCTGTCAGTCTGTCAGTCTGTCAGTCTGTCAGTCTGTCAGTCTGTCAGTCTGTCAGTCTGTCAGTCTGTCAGTCTGTCAG
>CAJVCO010000423.1:0-17824 GCA_910595825.1 Philhelius pedissequus | reverse complement strand
TAACGTGGAATTTCATCAAATAACAACAAAGTAGACATTTTTCGCTGTTCCGTGCTTTGATAACCTTTTTTCCTTTCTGTCAGCTCATAATATCTTAATTCATTCGAAATCGGTCAAAGAACAACGAAATTAACATGAAACTTCATCAAATAACAACAAAGTAGACATTTTTCGCTGTTCCGTGCTTTGATAACCTTTTTTTCTTTCTGTCAGCTCATAATATCTTAATTCATTCGAAATCGTCAAAGAACAACGAAATTTACATGGAACTTCATGAAATAACAACAAAGTAGACATTTTTCGCTGTTCCGTGTTTCGATAACCGTTTTTCTTTCTGTGTCAGCTTCAAAATATCTTAATTCATTCGAATTCGTTGAAAGAACAACGAAATTTACGTGGAATTTCATCAAATAACAACAAAGTAGACATTTTTCGCTGTTCCGTGCTTTGATAACCTTTTTTCCTTTCTGTCAGCTCATAATATCTTAATTCATTCGAAATCGGTCAAAGAACAACGAAATTAACATGAAACTTCATCAAATAACAACAAAGTAGACATTTTTCGCTGTTCCGTGCTTTGATAACCTTTTTTTCTTTCTGTCAGCTCATAATATCTTAATTCATTCGAAATCGGTCAAAGAACAACGAAATTAACATGAAACTTCATCAAATAACAACAAAGTAGACATTTTTCGCTGTTCCGTGCTTTGATAATCTCTTTTCTTTCTGTCAGCTCATAATATCTTAATTCATTCGAAATCGGCCAAAGAACAACGAAATTTACATGGAACTTCATCAAATAACAACAAAGTACACATTTTTCGCTGTTCCGTGCTTTGATAACCTTTTTTTCTTTCTGTCAGCTCATAATATCTTAATTCATTCGAAATCGGTCAAAGAACAACGAAATTAATATGAAACTTCATCAAATAACAACAAAGTAGACATTTTTCGCTGTTCCGTGCTTTGATAACCTTTTTTTCTTTCTGTCAGCTCATAATATCTTCATTCATTCGAAATCGGTCAAAGAACAACGAAATTTACATGGAACTTCATGAAATAACAACAAAGTAGACATTTTTCGCTGTTCCGTGTTTCGATAACCGTTTTTCTTTCTGTGTCAGCTTCAAAATATCTTAATTCATTCGAAATCGGTCAAAGAACAACGAAATTAACATGAAACTTCATCAAATAACAACAAAGTAGACATTTTTCGCTGTTCCGTGCTTTGATAACCTTTTTTTCTTTTTGTCAGCTCATAATATCTTAATTCATTCGAAATCGGTCAAAGAACAACGAAATTTACATGGAACTTCATGAAATAACAACAAAGTAGACATTTTTCGCTGTTCCGTGTATTGATAACCTTTTTTCTTTCTGTGTCAGCTTCAAAATATCTTAATTCATTCGAATTCGTTCAAAGAACAACGAAATTAACGTGGAATTTCATCAAATAACAACAAAGTAGACATTTTTCGCTGTTCCGTGCTTTGATAACCTTTTATTCTTTCTGTCAGCTCATAATATCTTAATTCATTCGAAATCGGTCAAAGAACAACGAATTTTACATGGAACTTCATCAAATAACAACAAAGTAGACATTTTTCGCTGTTCCGTGCTTTGATAACCTTTTTTCCTTTCTGTCAGCTCATAATATCTTAATTCATTCGAAATCGGTCAAAGAACAACGAAATTAACATGAAACTTCATCAAATAACAACAAAGTAGACATTTTTCGCTGTTCCGTGCTTTGATAACCTTTTTTTCTTTCTGTCAGCTCATTATATCTTAATTCATTCGAAATCGGTCAAAGAACAACGAAATTAACATGAAACTTCATCAAATAACAACAAAGTAGACATTTTTCGCTATTCCGTGCTTTGATAACCTTTTTTTCTTTCTGTCAGCTCATAATATCTTAATTCATTCGAAATCGGTCAAAGAACAACGAAATTTACATGGAACTTCATGAAATAACAACAAAGTAGACATTTTTCGCTGTTCCGTGTTTCGATAACCGTTTTTCTTTCTGTGTCAGCTTCAAAATATCTTAATTCATTCGAATTCGTTCAAAGAACAACGAAATTAACGTGGAATTTCATCAAATAACAACAAAGTAGACATTTTTCGCTGTTCCGTGCTTTGATAACCTTTTTTTCTTTCTGTCAGCTCATAATATCTTCATTCATTCGAAATCGGTCAAAGAACAACGAAATTTACATGGAACTTCATGAAATAACACAAAGTAGACATTTTTCGCTGTTCCGTGTTTCAATAACCGTTTTTCTTTCTGTGTCAGCTTCAAACTATCTTAATTCATTCGAATTCGTTCAAAGAACAACGAAATTAATGTGGAATTTCATCAAATAACAACAAAGTAGACATTTTTCGCTGTTCCGTGCTTTGATAACCTTTTTTCCTTTCTGTCAGCTCATAATATCTTAATTCATTCGAAATCGGTCAAAGAACAACGAAATTAACATGAAACTTCATCAAATAACAACAAAGTAGACATTTTTCGCTGTTCCGTGCTTTGATAACCTTTTTTTCTTTCTGTCAGCTCATAATATCTTAATTCATTCGAAATCGGTCAAAGAACAACGAAATTTACACGGAACTTCATGAAATAACAACAAAGTAGACATTTTTCGCTGTTCCGTGTTTCGATAACCGTTTTTCTTTCTGTGTCAGCTTCAAAATATCTTAATTCATTCGATTTCGTTGAAAGAACAACGAAATTTACGTGGAATTTCATCAAATAACAACAAAGTAGACATTTTTCGCTGTTCCGTGCTTTGATAACCTTTTTTCCTTTCTGTCAGCTCATAATATCTTAATTCATTCGAAATCGGTCAAAGAACAACGAAATTAACATGAAACTTCATCAAATAACAACAAAGTAGACATTTTTCGCTGTTCCGTGCTTTGATAATTTTTTTTTCTTTCTGTCAGCTCATAATATCTTAATTCATTCGAAATCGGTCAAAGAACAACGAAATTTACATGGAACTTCATGAAATAACAACAAAGTAGACATTTTTCGCTGTTCCGTGTTTCGATAACCGTTTTTCTTTCTGTGTCAGCTTCAAAATATCTTAATTCATTCGAATTCGTTCAAAGAACTACGAAATTAACGTAGAATTTCATCAAATAACAACAAAGTAGACATTTTTCGCTGTTCCGTGCTTTGATAACCTTTTTTCCTTTGAGTCAGCTCATAATATCTTAATTCATTCGAAATCGGTCAAAGAACAACGAAATTAACATGAAACTTCATCAAATAACAACAAAGTAGACATTTTTCGCTGTTCCGTGCTTTGATAACCTTTTTTCCTTTCTGTCAGCTCATAATATCTTAATTCATTCGAAATCGGTCAAAGAACAACGAAATTAACATGAAACTTCATCAAATAACAACAAAGTAGACATTTTTCGCTGTTCCGTGCTTTGATAACCTTTTTTTCTTTCTGTCAGCTCATAATATCTTAATTCATTCGAAATCGGTCAAAGAACAACGAAATTAACATGAAACTTCATCAAATAACAACAAAGTAGACATTTTTCGCTGTTCCGTGTTTTGATAACCTTTTTTTCTTTCTGTCAGCTCATAATATCTTAATTCATTCGAAATCGGTCAAAGAACAACGAAATTTACATGGAACTTCATGAAATAACAACAAAGTAGACATTTTTCGCTGTTCCGTGCTTTGATAACCTTTTTTTCTTTCTGTCAGCTCATAATATCTTAATTCATTCGAAATCGGTCAAAGCACAAAATTAACATGAAACTTCATCAAATAACAACAAAGTAGACATTTTTCGCTGTTCCGTGTTTCGATAACCGTTTTTCTTTCTGTGTCAGCTTCAAAATATCTTAATTCATTCGAATTCGTTCAAAAAACAACGAAATTAACGTGGAATTTCATCAAATAACAACAAAGTAGACATTTTTCGCTGTTCCGTGCTTTGATAACCTTTTTTCCTTTCTGTCAGCTCATAATATCTTAATTCATTCGAAATCGGTCAAAGAACAACGAAATTAACATGAAACTTCATCAAATAACAACAAAGTAGACATTTTTCGCTGTTCCGTGCTTTGATAACCTTTTTTTCTTTCTGTCAGCTCATAATATCTTAATTCATTCGAAATCGGTCAAAGAACAACGAAATTTACATGGAACTTCATGAAATAACAACAAAGTAGACATTTTTCGCTGTTCCGTGTTTCGATAACCGTTTTTCTTTCTGTGTCAGCTTCAAAATATCTTAATTCATTCGAATTCGTTCAAAGAACAACGAAATTAACGTGGAATTTCATCAAATAACAACAAAGTAGACATTTTTCGCTGTTCCGTGCTTTGATAACCTTTTTTCCTTTCTGTCAGCTCATAATATCTTAATTCATTCGAAATCGGTCAAAGAACAACGAAATTAACATGAAACTTCATCAAATAACAACAAAGTAGACATTTTTCGCTGTTCCGTGCTTTGATAACCTTTTTTTCTTTCTGTCAGCTCATAATATCTTAATTCATTCGAAATCGGTCAAAGAACAACGAAATTTACATGGAACTTCATGAAATAACAACAAAGTAGACATTTTTCGCTGTTCCGTGTTTCGATAACCGTTTTTCTTTTTGTGTCAGCTTCAAAATATCTTAATTCATTCGAATTCGTTGAAAGAACAACGAAATTTACGTGGAATTTCATCAAATAACAACAAAGTAGACATTTTTCGCTGTTCCGTGCTTTGATAACCTTTTTTCCTTTCTGTCAGCTCATAATATCTTAATTCATTCGAAATCGGTCAAAGAACAACGAAATTAACATGAAACTTCATCAAATAACAACAAAGTAGACATTTTTCGCTGTTCCGTGCTTTGATAACCTTTTTTTCTTTCTGTCAGCTCATAATATCTTAATTCATTCGAAATCGGTCAAAGAACAACGAAATTAACATGAAACTTCATCAAATAACAACAAAGTAGACATTTTTCGCTGTTCCGTGCTTTGATAACCTTTTTTTCTTTCTGTCAGCTCATAATATCTTAATTCATTTGAAATCGGTCAAAGAACAACGAAATTTACATGGAACTTCATCAAATAACAACAAAGTAGACATTTTTCGCTGTTCCGTGCTTTGATAACCTTTTTTTCTTTCTGTCAGCTCATAATATCTTAATTCATTCGAATTCGTTCAAAGAACAACGAAATTAACGTGGAATTTCATCAAATAACAACAAAGTAGACATTTTTCGCTGTTCCGTGCTTTGATAACCTTTTTTTCTTTCTGTCAGCTCATAATATCTTAATTCATTCGAAATCGGTCAAAGAGCAACGAAATTAACATGAAACTTCATCAAATAACAACAAAGTAGACATTTTTCGCTGTTCCGTGCTTTGATAACCTTTTTTTCTTTCTGTCAGCTCATAATATCTTAATTCATTCGAAATCGGTCAAAGAACAACGAAATTAACATGAAACTTCATCAAATAACAACAAAGTAGACATTTTTCGCTGTTCCGTGCTTTGATAACCTTTTTTTCTTTCTGTCAGCTCATAATATCTTAATTCATTCGAAATCGGTCAAAGAACAACGAAATTAACATGAAACTTCATCAAATAACAACAAAGTAGACATTTTTCGCTATTCCGTGCTTTGATAACCTTTTTTTCTTTCTGTCAGCTCATAATATCTTAATTCATTCGAAATCGGTCAAAGAACAACGAAATTTACATGGAACTTCATGAAATAACAACAAAGTAGACATTTTTCGCTGTTCCGTGTTTCGATAACCGTTTTTCTTTCTGTGTCAGCTTCAAAATATCTTAATTCATTCGAATTCGTTCAAAGAACAACGAAATTAACGTGGAATTTCATCAAATAACAACAAAGTAGACATTTTTCGCTGTTCCGTGCTTTGATAACCTTTTTTTCTTTCTGTCAGCTCATAATATCTTCATTCATTCGAAATCGGTCAAAGAACAACGAAATTTACATGGAACTTCATGAAATAACACAAAGTAGACATTTTTCGCTGTTCCGTGTTTCAATAACCGTTTTTCTTTCTGTGTCAGCTTCAAACTATCTTAATTCATTCGAATTCGTTCAAAGAACAACGAAATTAATGTGGAATTTCATCAAATAACAACAAAGTAGACATTTTTCGCTGTTCCGTGCTTTGATAACCTTTTTTCCTTTCTGTCAGCTCATAATATCTTAATTCATTCGAAATCGGTCAAAGAACAACGAAATTAACATGAAACTTCATCAAATAACAACAAAGTAGACATTTTTCGCTGTTCCGTGCTTTGATAACCTTTTTTTCTTTCTGTCAGCTCATAATATCTTAATTCATTCGAAATCGGTCAAAGAACAACGAAATTTACACGGAACTTCATGAAATAACAACAAAGTAGACATTTTTCGCTGTTCCGTGTTTCGATAACCGTTTTTCTTTCTGTGTCAGCTTCAAAATATCTTAATTCATTCGATTTCGTTGAAAGAACAACGAAATTTACGTGGAATTTCATCAAATAACAACAAAGTAGACATTTTTCGCTGTTCCGTGCTTTGATAACCTTTTTTCCTTTCTGTCAGCTCATAATATCTTAATTCATTCGAAATCGGTCAAAGAACAACGAAATTAACATGAAACTTCATCAAATAACAACAAAGTAGACATTTTTCGCTGTTCCGTGCTTTGATAATTTTTTTTTCTTTCTGTCAGCTCATAATATCTTAATTCATTCGAAATCGGTCAAAGAACAACGAAATTTACATGGAACTTCATGAAATAACAACAAAGTAGACATTTTTCGCTGTTCCGTGTTTCGATAACCGTTTTTCTTTCTGTGTCAGCTTCAAAATATCTTAATTCATTCGAATTCGTTCAAAGAACTACGAAATTAACGTAGAATTTCATCAAATAACAACAAAGTAGACATTTTTCGCTGTTCCGTGCTTTGATAACCTTTTTTCCTTTCAGTCAGCTCATAATATCTTAATTCATTCGAAATCGGTCAAAGAACAACGAAATTAACATGAAACTTCATCAAATAACAACAAAGTAGACATTTTTCGCTGTTCCGTGCTTTGATAACCTTTTTTCCTTTCTGTCAGCTCATAATATCTTAATTCATTCGAAATCGGTCAAAGAACAACGAAATTAACATGAAACTTCATCAAATAACAACAAAGTAGACATTTTTCGCTGTTCCGTGCTTTGATAACCTTTTTTTCTTTCTGTCAGCTCATAATATCTTAATTCATTCGAAATCGGTCAAAGAACAACGAAATTAACATGAAACTTCATCAAATAACAACAAAGTAGACATTTTTCGCTGTTCCGTGTTTTGATAACCTTTTTTTCTTTCTGTCAGCTCATAATATCTTAATTCATTCGAAATCGGTCAAAGAACAACGAAATTTACATGGAACTTCATGAAATAACAACAAAGTAGACATTTTTCGCTGTTCCGTGCTTTGATAACCTTTTTTTCTTTCTGTCAGCTCATAATATCTTAATTCATTCGAAATCGGTCAAAGAACAACGAAATTAACATGAAACTTCATCAAATAACAACAAAGTAGACATTTTTCGCTGTTCCGTGTTTCGATAACCGTTTTTCTTTCTGTGTCAGCTTCAAAATATCTTAATTCATTCGAATTCGTTCAAAAAACAACGAAATTAACGTGGAATTTCATCAAATAACAACAAAGTAGACATTTTTCGCTGTTCCGTGCTTTGATAACCTTTTTTCCTTTCTGTCAGCTCATAATATCTTAATTCATTCGAAATCGGTCAAAGAACAACGAAATTAACATGAAACTTCATCAAATAACAACAAAGTAGACATTTTTCGCTGTTCCGTGCTTTGATAACCTTTTTTTCTTTCTGTCAGCTCATAATATCTTAATTCATTCGAAATCGGTCAAAGAACAACGAAATTTACATGGAACTTCATGAAATAACAACAAAGTAGACATTTTTCGCTGTTCCGTGTTTCAATAACCGTTTTTCTTTCTGTGTCAGCTTCAAAATATCTTAATTCATTCGAATTCGTTCAAAGAACAACGAAATTAACGTGGAATTTCATCAAATAACAACAAAGTAGACATTTTTCGCTGTTCCGTGCTTTGATAACCTTTTTTCCTTTCTGTCAGCTCATAATATCTTAATTCATTCGAAATCGGTCAAAGAACAACGAAATTAACATGAAACTTCATCAAATAACAACAAAGTAGACATTTTTCGCTGTTCCGTGCTTTGATAACCTTTTTTTCTTTCTGTCAGCTCATAATATCTTAATTCATTCGAAATCGGTCAAAGAACAACGAAATTTACATGGAACTTCATGAAATAACAACAAAGTAGACATTTTTCGCTGTTCCGTGTGTCGATAACCGTTTTTCTTTTTGTGTCAGCTTCAAAATATCTTAATTCATTCGAATTCGTTGAAAGAACAACGAAATTTACGTGGAATTTCATCAAATAACAACAAAGTAGACATTTTTCGCTGTTCCGTGCTTTGATAACCTTTTTTCCTTTCTGTCAGCTCATAATATCTTAATTCATTCGAAATCGGTCAAAGAACAACGAAATTAACATGAAACTTCATCAAATAACAACAAAGTAGACATTTTTCGCTGTTCCGTGCTTTGATAACCTTTTTTTCTTTCTGTCAGCTCATAATATCTTAATTCATTCGAAATCGGTCAAAGAACAACGAAATTAACATGAAACTTCATCAAATAACAACAAAGTAGACATTTTTCGCTGTTCCGTGCTTTGATAACCTTTTTTTCTTTCTGTCAGCTCATAATATCTTAATTCATTTGAAATCGGTCAAAGAACAACGAAATTTACATGGAACTTCATCAAATAACAACAAAGTAGACATTTTTCGCTGTTCCGTGCTTTGATAACCTTTTTTTCTTTCTGTCAGCTCATAATATCTTAATTCATTCGAATTCGTTCAAAGAACAACGAAATTAACGTGGAATTTCATCAAATAACAACAAAGTAGACATTTTTCGCTGTTCCGTGCTTTGATAACCTTTTTTTCTTTCTGTCAGCTCATAATATCTTAATTCATTCGAAATCGGTCAAAGAGCAACGAAATTAACATGAAACTTCATCAAATAACAACAAAGTAGACATTTTTCGCTGTTCCGTGCTTTGATAACCTTTTTTTCTTTCTGTCAGCTCATAATATCTTAATTCATTCGAAATCGGTCAAAGAACAACGAAATTTACATGGAACTTCATGAAATAACAACAAAGTAGACATTTTTCGCTGTTCCGTGTTTTGATAACCTTTTTTCTTTCTGTGTCAGCTTCAAAATATCTTAATTCATTCGAATTCGTTCAAAGAACAACGAAATTAACGTGGAATTTCATCAAATAACAACAAAGTAGACATTTTTCGCTGTTCCGTGCTTTGATAACCTTTTTTTCTTTCTGTCAGCTCATAATATCTTAATTCATTCGAAATCGGTCAAAGAACAACGAAATTAACATGAAACTTCATCAAATAACACCAAAGTAGACATTTTTTGCTGTTCCGTGCTTTGATAATCTTTTTTTCTTTCTGTCAGCTCATAATATCTTAATTCATTCGAAATCGGTCAAAGAACAACGAAATTTACATGGAACTTCATGAAATAACAACAAAGTAGACATTTTTCGCTGTTCCGTGCTTTGATAACCTTTTTTTCTTTCTGTCAGCTCATAATATCTTAATTCATTCGAAATCGGTCAAAGAACAACAAAATTAACATGAAACTTCATCAAATAACAACAAAGTAGACATTTTTCGCTGTTCCGTGTTTCGATAACCGTTTTTCTTTCTGTGTCAGCTTCAAAATATCTTAATTCATTCGAATTCGTTCAAAGAACTACGAAATTAACGTAGAATTTCATCAAATAACAACAAAGTAGACATTTTTCGCTGTTCCGTGCTTTGATAACCTTTTTTCCTTTCAGTCAGCTCATAATATCTTAATTCATTCGAAATCGGTCAAAGAACAACGAAATTAACATGAAACTTCATCAAATAACAACAAAGTAGACATTTTTCGCTGTTCCGTGCTTTGATAACCTTTTTTCCTTTCTGTCAGCTCATAATATCTTAATTCATTCGAAATCGGTCAAAGAACAACGAAATTAACATGAAACTTCATCAAATAACAACAAAGTAGACATTTTTCGCTGTTCCGTGCTTTGATAACCTTTTTTTCTTTCTGTCAGCTCATAATATCTTAATTCATTCGAAATCGGTCAAAGAACAACGAAATTAACATGAAACTTCATCAAATAACAACAAAGTAGACATTTTTCGCTATTCCGTGCTTTGATAACCTTTTTTTCTTTCTGTCAGCTCATAATATCTTAATTCATTCGAAATCGGTCAAAGAACAACGAAATTTACATGGAACTTCATGAAATAACAACAAAGTAGACATTTTTCGCTGTTCCGTGTTTCGATAACCGTTTTTCTTTCTGTGTCAGCTTCAAAATATCTTAATTCATTCGAATTCGTTCAAAGAACAACGAAATTAACGTGGAATTTCATCAAATAACAACAAAGTAGACATTTTTCGCTGTTCCGTGCTTTGATAACCTTTTTTTCTTTCTGTCAGCTCATAATATCTTCATTCATTCGAAATCGGTCAAAGAACAACGAAATTTACATGGAACTTCATGAAATAACACAAAGTAGACATTTTTCGCTGTTCCGTGTTTCAATAACCGTTTTTCTTTCTGTGTCAGCTTCAAACTATCTTAATTCATTCGAATTCGTTCAAAGAACAACGAAATTAATGTGGAATTTCATCAAATAACAACAAAGTAGACATTTTTCGCTGTTCCGTGCTTTGATAACCTTTTTTCCTTTCTGTCAGCTCATAATATCTTAATTCATTCGAAATCGGTCAAAGAACAACGAAATTAACATGAAACTTCATCAAATAACAACAAAGTAGACATTTTTCGCTGTTCCGTGCTTTGATAACCTTTTTTTCTTTCTGTCAGCTCATAATATCTTAATTCATTCGAAATCGGTCAAAGAACAACGAAATTTACATGGAACTTCATGAAATAACAACAAAGTAGACATTTTTCGCTGTTCCGTGTTTCGATAACCGTTTTTCTTTCTGTGTCAGCTTCAAAATATCTTAATTCATTCGATTTCGTTGAAAGAACAACGAAATTTACGTGGAATTTCATCAAATAACAACAAAGTAGACATTTTTCGCTGTTCCGTGCTTTGATAACCTTTTTTCCTTTCTGTCAGCTCATAATATCTTAATTCATTCGAAATCGGTCAAAGAACAACGAAATTAACATGAAACTTCATCAAATAACAACAAAGTAGACATTTTTCGCTGTTCCGTGCTTTGATAATTTTTTTTTCTTTCTGTCAGCTCATAATATCTTAATTCATTCGAAATCGGTCAAAGAACAACGAAATTTACATGGAACTTCATGAAATAACAACAAAGTAGACATTTTTCGCTGTTCCGTGTTTCGATAACCGTTTTTCTTTCTGTGTCAGCTTCAAAATATCTTAATTCATTCGAATTCGTTCAAAGAACTACGAAATTAACGTAGAATTTCATCAAATAACAACAAAGTAGACATTTTTCGCTGTTCCGTGCTTTGATAACCTTTTTTCCTTTCAGTCAGCTCATAATATCTTAATTCATTCGAAATCGGTCAAAGAACAACGAAATTAACATGAAACTTCATCAAATAACAACAAAGTAGACATTTTTCGCTGTTCCGTGCTTTGATAACCTTTTTTCCTTTCTGTCAGCTCATAATATCTTAATTCATTCGAAATCGGTCAAAGAACAACGAAATTAACATGAAACTTCATCAAATAACAACAAAGTAGACATTTTTCGCTGTTCCGTGCTTTGATAACCTTTTTTCCTTTCTGTCAGCTCATAATATCTTAATTCATTCGAAATCGGTCAAAGAACAACGAAATTAACATGAAACTTCATCAAATAACAACAAAGTAGACATTTTTCGCTGTTCCGTGCTTTGATAACCTTTTTTTCTTTCTGTCAGCTCATAATATCTTAATTCATTCGAAATCGGTCAAAGAACAACGAATTTTACATGGAACTTCATCAAATAACAACAAAGTAGACATTTTTCGCTGTTCCGTGCTTTGATAACCTTTTTTCCTTTCTGTCAGCTCATAATATCTTAATTCATTCGAAATCGGTCAAAGAACAACGAAATTAACATGAAACTTCATCAAATAACAACAAAGTAGACATTTTTCGCTGTTCCGTGCTTTGATAACCTTTTTTTCTTTCTGTCAGCTCATAATATCTTAATTCATTCGAAATCGGTCAAAGAACAACGAAATTAACATGAAACTTCATCAAATAACAACAAAGTAGACATTTTTCGCTATTCCGTGCTTTGATAACCTTTTTTTCTTTCTGTCAGCTCATAATATCTTAATTCATTCGAAATCGGTCAAAGAACAACGAAATTTACATGGAACTTCATGAAATAACAACAAAGTAGACATTTTTCGCTGTACCGTGTTTCGATAACCGTTTTTCTTTCTGTGTCAGCTTCAAAATATCTTAATTCATTCGAATTCGTTCAAAGATCAACGAAATTAACGTGGAATTTCATCAAATAACAACAAAGTAGACATTTTTCGCTGTTCCGTGCTTTGATAACCTTTTTTTCTTTCTGTCAGCTCATAATATCTTCATTCATTCGAAATCGGTCAAAGAACAACGAAATTTACATGGAACTTCATGAAATAACACAAAGTAGACATTTTTCGCTGTTCCGTGTTTCAATAACCGTTTTTCTTTCTGTGTCAGCTTCAAACTATCTTAATTCATTCGAATTCGTTCAAAGAACAACGAAATTAATGTGGAATTTCATCAAATAACAACAAAGTAGACATTTTTCGCTGTTCCGTGCTTTGATAACCTTTTTTCCTTTCTGTCAGCTCATAATATCTTAATTCATTCGAAATCGGTCAAAGAACAACGAAATTAACATGAAACTTCATCAAATAACAACAAAGTAGACATTTTTCGCTGTTCCGTGCTTTGATAACCTTTTTTTCTTTCTGTCAGCTCATAATATCTTAATTCATTCGAAATCGGTCAAAGAACAACGAAATTTACATGGAACTTCATGAAATAACAACAAAGTAGACATTTTTCGCTGTTCCGTGTTTCAATAACCGTTTTTCTTTCTGTGTCAGCTTCAAAATATCTTAATTCATTCGATTTCGTTGAAAGAACAACGAAATTTACGTGGAATTTCATCAAATAACAACAAAGTAGACATTTTTCGCTGTTCCGTGCTTTGATAACCTTTTTTCCTTTCTGTCAGCTCATAATATCTTAATTCATTCGAAATCGGTCAAAGAACAACGAAATTAACATGAAACTTCATCAAATAACAACAAAGTAGACATTTTTCGCTGTTCCGTGCTTTGATAATTTTTTTTTCTTTCTGTCAGCTCATAATATCTTAATTCATTCGAAATCGGTCAAAGAACAACGAAATTTACATGGAACTTCATGAAATAACAACAAAGTAGACATTTTTCGCTGTTCCGTGTTTCGATAACCGTTTTTCTTTCTGTGTCAGCTTCAAAATATCTTAATTCATTCGAATTCGTTCAAAGAACTACGAAATTAACGTAGAATTTCATCAAATAACAACAAAGTAGACATTTTTCGCTGTTCCGTGCTTTGATAACCTTTTTTCCTTTCAGTCAGCTCATAATATCTTAATTCATTCGAAATCGGTCAAAGAACAACGAAATTAACATGAAACTTCATCAAATAACAACAAAGTAGACATTTTTCGCTGTTCCGTGCTTTGATAACCTTTTTTCCTTTCTGTCAGCTCATAATATCTTAATTCATTCGAAATCGGTCAAAGAACAACGAAATTAACATGAAACTTCATCAAATAACAACAAAGTAGACATTTTTCGCTGTTCCGTGCTTTGATAACCTTTTTTTCTTTCTGTCAGCTCATAATATCTTAATTCATTCGAAATCGGTCAAAGAACAACGAAATTAACATGAAACTTCATCAAATAACAACAAAGTAGACATTTTTCGCTGTTCCGTGCTTTGATAACCTTTTTTTCTTTCTGTCAGCTCATAATATCTTAATTCATTCGAAATCGGTCAAAGAACAACGAAATTTACATGGAACTTCATGAAATAACAACAAAGTAGACATTTTTCGCTGTTCCGTGCTTTGATAACCTTTTTTTCTTTCTGTCAGCTCATAATATCTTAATTCATTCGAAATCGGTCAAAGAACAACAAAATTAACATGAAACTTCATCAAATAACAACAAAGTAGACATTTTTCGCTGTTCCGTGTTTCGATAACCGTTTTTCTTTCTGTGTCAGCTTCAAAATATCTTAATTCATTCGAATTCGTTCAAAAAACAACGAAATTAACGTGGAATTTCATCAAATAACAACAAAGTAGACATTTTTCGCTGTTCCGTGCTTTGATAACCTTTTTTCCTTTCTGTCAGCTCATAATATCTTAATTCATTCGAAATCGGTCAAAGAACAACGAAATTAACATGAAACTTCATCAAATAACAACAAAGTAGACATTTTTCGCTGTTCCGTGCTTTGATAACCTTTTTTTCTTTCTGTCAGCTCATAATATCTTAATTCATTCGAAATCGGTCAAAGAACAACGAAATTTACATGGAACTTCATGAAATAACAACAAAGTAGACATTTTTCGCTGTTCCGTGTTTCAATAACCGTTTTTCTTTCTGTGTCAGCTTCAAAATATCTTAATTCATTCGAATTCGTTCAAAGAACAACGAAATTAACGTGGAATTTCATCAAATAACAACAAAGTAGACATTTTTCGCTGTTCCGTGCTTTGATAACCTTTTTTCCTTTCTGTCAGCTCATAATATCTTAATTCATTCGAAATCGGTCAAAGAACAACGAAATTAACATGAAACTTCATCAAATAACAACAAAGTAGACATTTTTCGCTGTTCCGTGCTTTGATAACCTTTTTTTCTTTCTGTCAGCTCATAATATCTTAATTCATTCGAAATCGGTCAAAGAACAACGAAATTTACATGGAACTTCATGAAATAACAACAAAGTAGACATTTTTCGCTGTTCCGTGCTTTGATAACCTTTTTTTCTTTCTGTCAGCTCATAATATCTTAATTCATTCGAAATCGGTCAAAGAACAACAAAATTAACATGAAACTTCATCAAATAACAACAAAGTAGACATTTTTCGCTGTTCCGTGTTTCGATAACCGTTTTTCTTTCTGTGTCAGCTTCAAAATATCTTAATTCATTCGAATTCGTTCAAAGAACTACGAAATTAACGTAGAATTTCATCAAATAACAACAAAGTAGACATTTTTCGCTGTTCCGTGCTTTGATAACCTTTTTTCCTTTCAGTCAGCTCATAATATCTTAATTCATTCGAAATCGGTCAAAGAACAACGAAATTAACATGAAACTTCATCAAATAACAACAAAGTAGACATTTTTCGCTGTTCCGTGCTTTGATAACCTTTTTTCCTTTCTGTCAGCTCATAATATCTTAATTCATTCGAAATCGGTCAAAGAACAACGAAATTAACATGAAACTTCATCAAATAACAACAAAGTAGACATTTTTCGCTGTTCCGTGCTTTGATAACCTTTTTTTCTTTCTGTCAGCTCATAATATCTTAATTCATTCGAAATCGGTCAAAGAACAACGAAATTAACATGAAACTTCATCAAATAACAACAAAGTAGACATTTTTCGCTGTTCCGTGCTTTGATAACCTTTTTTTCTTTCTGTCAGCTCATAATATCTTAATTCATTCGAAATCGGTCAAAGAACAACGAAATTTACATGGAACTTCATGAAATAACAACAAAGTAGACATTTTTCGCTGTTCCGTGCTTTGATAACCTTTTTTTCTTTCTGTCAGCTCATAATATCTTAATTCATTCGAAATCGGTCAAAGAACAATAAAATTAACATGAAACTTCATCAAATAACAACAAAGTAGACATTTTTCGCTGTTCCGTGTTTCGATAACCGTTTTTCTTTCTGTGTCAGCTTCAAAATATCTTAATTCATTCGAATTCGTTCAAAAAACAACGAAATTAACGTGGAATTTCATCAAATAACAACAAAGTAGACATTTTTCGCTGTTCCGTGCTTTGATAACCTTTTTTTCTTTCTGTCAGCTCATAATATCTTAATTCATTCGAAATCGGTCAAAGAACAACGAAATTAACATGAAACTTCATCAAATAACAACAAAGTAGACATTTTTCGCTGTTCCGTGCTTTGATAACCTTTTTTTCTTTCTGTCAGCTCATAATATCTTAATTCATTCGAAATCGGTCAAAGAACAACGAAATTTACATGGAACTTCATGAAATAACAACAAAGTAGACATTTTTCGCTGTTCCGTGTTTCAATAACCGTTTTTCTTTCTGTGTCAGCTTCAAAATATCTTAATTCATTCGAATTCGTTCAAAGAACAACGAAATTAACGTGGAATTTCATCAAATAACAACAAAGTAGACATTTTTCGCTGTTCCGTGCTTTGATAACCTTTTTTCCTTTCTGTCAGCTCATAATATCTTAATTCATTCGAAATCGGTCAAAGAACAACGAAATTAACATGAAACTTCATCAAATAACAACAAAGTAGACATTTTTCGCTGTTCCGTGCTTTGATAACCTTTTTTTCTTTCTGTCAGCTCATAATATCTTAATTCATTCGAAATCGGTCAAAGAACAACGAAATTTACATGGAACTTCATGAAATAACAACAAAGTAGACATTTTTCGCTGTTCCGTGTTTCGATAACCGTTTTTCTTTTTGTGTCAGCTTCAAAATATCTTAATTCATTCGAATTCGTTGAAAGAACAACGAAATTTACGTGGAATTTCATCAAATAACAACAAAGTAGACATTTTTCGCTGTTCCGTGCTTTGATAACCTTTTTTCCTTTCTGTCAGCTCATAATATCTTAATTCATTCGAAATCGGTCAAAGAACAACGAAATTAACATGAAACTTCATCAAATAACAACAAAGTAGACATTTTTCGCTGTTCCGTGCTTTGATAACCTTTTTTTCTTTCTGTCAGCTCATAATATCTTAATTCATTCGAAATCGGTCAAAGAACAACGAAATTAACATGAAACTTCATCAAATAACAACAAAGTAGACATTTTTCGCTGTTCCGTGCTTTGATAACCTTTTTTTCTTTCTGTCAGCTCATAATATCTTAATTCATTTGAAATCGGTCAAAGAACAACGAAATTTACATGGAACTTCATCAAATAACAACAAAGTAGACATTTTTCGCTGTTCCGTGCTTTGATAACCTTTTTTTCTTTCTGTCAGCTCATAATATCTTAATTCATTCGAATTCGTTCAAAGAACAACGAAATTAACGTGGAATTTCATCAAATAACAACAAAGTAGACATTTTTCGCTGTTCCGTGCTTTGATAACCTTTTTTTCTTTCTGTCAGCTCATAATATCTTAATTCATTCGAAATCGGTCAAAGAGCAACGAAATTAACATGAAACTTCATCAAATAACAACAAAGTAGACATTTTTCGCTGTTCCGTGCTTTGATAACCTTTTTTTCTTTCTGTCAGCTCATAATATCTTAATTCATTCGAAATCGGTCAAAGAACAACGAAATTTACATGGAACTTCATGAAATAACAACAAAGTAGACATTTTTCGCTGTTCCGTGTTTTGATAACCTTTTTTCTTTCTGTGTCAGCTT
>CAJVCO010000422.1:0-17936 GCA_910595825.1 Philhelius pedissequus | reverse complement strand
AATTCATTCGAAATCGTTCAAAGAACAACGAAATTTACATGGAACTTCATCAAATAACAACAAAGTACACATTTTTCGCTGTTCCGTGCTTTGATAACCTTTTTTTCTTTTTGTCAGCTCATAATATCTTAATTCATTCGAAATCGGTCAAAGAACAACGAAATTTACATGGAACTTCATGAAATAACAACAAAGTAGACATTTTTCGCTGTTCCGTGCTTTGATAACCTTTTTTTCTTTCTGTCAGCTCATAATATCTTAATTCATTCGAAATCGGTCAAAGAACAACGAAATTAACATGAAACTTCATCAAATAACAACAAAGTAGACATTTTTCGCTGTTCCGTGCTTTGATAATCTTTTTTTCTTTCTGTCAGCTCATAATATCTTAATTCATTCGAAATCGGTCAAAGAACAACGAAATTTACATGGAACTTCATCAAATAACAACAAAGTAGACATTTTTCGCTGTTCCGTGCTTTGATAATCTTTTTTCTTTCTGTCAGCTCATAATATCTTAATTCATTCGAAATCGGTCAAAGAACAACGAAATTTACATGGAACTTCATGAAATAACAACAAAGTAGACATTTTTCGCTGTTCCGTGCTTTGATAACCTTTTTTTCTTTCTGTCAGCTCATAATATCTTAATTCATTCGAAATCGGTCAAAGAACAACGAAATTAACATGAAACTTCATCAAATAACAACAAAGTAGACATTTTTCGCTGTTCCGTGCTTTGATAATCTTTTTTTCTTTCTGTCAGCTCATAATATCTTAATTCATTCGAAATCGGTCAAAGAACAACGAAATTTACATGGAACTTCATGAAATAACAACAAAGTAGACATTTTTCGCTGTTCCGTGCTTTGATAACCTTTTTTTCTTTCTGTCAGCTCATAATATCTTAATTCATTCGAAATCGGTCAAAGAACAACGAAATTAACATGAAACTTCATCAAATAACAACAAAGTAGACATTTTTCGCTGTTCCGTGCTTTGATAACCTTTTTTTCTTTCTGTCAGCTCATAATATCTTAATTCATTCGAAATCGGTCAAAGAACAACGAAATTTACATGAAACTTCATGAAATAACAACAAAGTAGACATTTTTCGCTGTTCCGTGCTTTGATAACCTTTTTTCTTTCTGTGTCAGCTTCAAAATATCTTAATTCATTCGAATTCGTTCAAAGAACAACGAAATTAACGTGGAATTTCATCAAATAACAACAAAGTAGACATTTTTCGCTGTTCCGTGCTTTGATAACTTTTTTTCTTTCTGTCAGCTCATAATATCTTAATTCATTCGAAATCGGTCAAAGAACAACGAAATTAACATGAAACTTCATCAAATAACAACAAAGTAGACATTTTTCGCTGTTCCGTGTTTCGATAACCGTTTTTCTTTCTGTGTCAGCTTCAAAATATCTTAATTCATTCGAATTCGTTGAAAGAACAACGAAATTAACGTGGAATTTCATCAAATAACAACAAAGTAGACATTTTTCGCTGTTCCGTGCTTTGATAACCTTTTTTTCTTTCTGTCAGCTCATAATATCTTAATTCATTCGAAATCGGTCAAAGAACAACGAAATTAACATGAAACTTCATCAAATAACAACAAAGTAGACATTTTTCGCTGTTCCGTGCTTTGATAATCTTTTTTTCTTTCTGTCAGCTCATAATATCTTAATTCATTCGAAATCGGCCAGAGAACAAAGAAATTTACATGGAACTTCATCAAATAACAACAAAGTACACATTTTTCGCTGTTCCGTGCTTTGATAACCTTTTTTTCTTTCTGTCAGCTCATAATATCTTAATTCATTCGAAATCGGTCAAAGAACAACGAAATTAACATGAAACTTCATCAAATAACAAAAAAGTAGACATTTTTCGCTGTTCCATGCTTTGATAACCTTTTTTTCTTTCTGTCAGCTCATAATATCTTAATTCATTCGAAATCGGTCAAAGAACAACGAAATTTACATGGAACTTCATGAAATAACAACAAAGTAGACATTTTTCGCTGTTCCGTGTTTCGATAACCGTTTTTCTTTCTGTGTCAGCTTCAAAATATCTTAATTCATTCGAATTCGTTCAAAGAACAACGAAATTAACGTGGAATTTCATCAAATAACAACAAAGTAGACATTTTTCGCTGTTCCGTGCTTTGATAACCTTTTTCCTTTCTGTCAGCTCATAATATCTTAATTCATTCGAAATCGGTCAAAGAACAACGAAATTAACATGAAACTTCATCAAATAACAACAAAGTAGACATTTTTCGCTGTTCCGTGCTTTGATAACCTTTTTTTTCTTTCTGTCAGCTCATAATATCTTAATTCATTCGAAATCGGTCAAAGAACAACGAAATTTACATGGAACTTCATGAAATAACAACAAAGTATACATTTTTCGCTGTTCCGTGTTTCGATAACCGTTTTTCTTTTGTGTCAGCTTCAAAATATCTTAATTCATTCGAATTCGTTGAAAGAACAACGAAATTAACGTGGAATTTCATCAAATAACAACAAAGTAGACATTTTTCGCTGTTCCGTGCTTTGATAACCTTTTTTCCTTTCTGTCAGCTCATAATATCTTAATTCATTCGAAATCGGTCAAAGAACAACGAAATTAACATGAAACTTCATCAAATAACAACAAAGTAGACATTTTTCGCTGTTCCGTGCTTTGATAATCTTTTTTTCTTTCTGTCAGCTCATAATATCTTAATTCATTCGAAATCGGCCAAAGAACAACGAAATTTACATGGAACTTCATCAAATAACAACAAAGTACACATTTTTCGCTGTTCCGTGCTTTGATAACCTTTTTTTCTTTCTGTCAGCTCATAATATCTTAATTCATTCGAAATCGGTCAAAGAACAACGAAATTAACATGAAACTTCATCAAATAACAACAAAGTAGACATTTTTCGCTGTTCCGTGCTTTGATAACCTTTTTTTCTTTCTGTCAGCTCATAATATCTTAATTCATTCGAAATCGGTCAAAGAACAACGAAATTTACATGGAACTTGATGAAATAACAACAAAGTAGACATTTTTCGCTGTTCCGTGTTTCGATAACCGTTTTTCTTTCTGTGTCAGCTTCAAAATATCTTAATTCATTCGAATTCGTTCAAAGAACAACGAAATTAACGTGGAATTTCATCAAATAACAACAAAGTAGACATTTTTCGCTGTTCCGTGCTTTGATAACCTATTTTCCTTTCTGTCAGCTCATAATATCTTAATTCATTCGAAATCGGTCAAAGAACAACGAAATTAACATGAAACTTCATCAAATAACAACAAAGTAGACATTTTTCGCTGTTCCGTGCTTTGATAACCTTTTTTTCTTTCTGTCAGCTCATAATATCTTAATTCATTCGAAATCGGTCAAAGAACAACGAAATTTACATGGAACTTCATCAAATAACAACAAAGTAGACATTTTTCGCTGTTCCGTGCTTTGATAACCTTTTTTCCTTTCTGTCAGCTCATAATATCTTAATTCATTCGAATTCGTTCAAAGAACAACGAAATTAACGTGGAATTTCATCAAATAACAACAAAGTAGACATTTTTCGCTGTTCCGTGCTTTGATAACCTTTTTTCCTTTCTGTCAGCTCATAATATCTTAATTCATTCGAAATCGGTCAAAGAACAACGAAATTTACATGGAACTTCATCAAACAACAACAAAGTAGACATTTTTCGCTGTTCCGTGTTTTGATAACCTTTTTTCTTTCTGTGTCAGCTTCAAAATATCTTAATTCATTCGAATTCGTTCAAAGAACAACGAAATTAACGTGGAATTTCATCAAATAACAACAAAGTAGACATTTTTCGCTGTTCCGTGCTTTGATAACCTTTTTTCCTTTCTGTCAGCTCATAATATCTTAATTCATTCGAAATCGGTCAAAGAACAACGAAATTAACATGAAACTTCATCAAATAACAACAAAGTAGACATTTTTCGCTGTTCCGTGCTTTGATAACCTTTTTTTCTTTCTGTCAGCTCATAATATCTTAATTCATTCGAAATCGGCCAAAGAACAACGAAATTTACATGGAACTTCATCAAATAACTACAAAGTACACATTTTTCGCTGTTCCGTGCTTTGATAACCTTTTTTTCTTTCTGTCAGCTCATAATATCTTAATTCATTCGAAATCGGTCAAAGAACAACGAAATTTACATGGAACTTCATGAAATAACAACAAAGTAGACATTTTTCGCTGTTCCGTGTTTCGATAACCGTTTTTCTTTCTGTGTCAGCTTCAAAATATGTTAATTCATTCGAATTCGTTCAAAGAACAACGAAATTAACGTGGAATTTCATCAAATAACAACAAAGTAGACATTTTTCGCTGTTCCGTGCTTTGATAACCTTTTTTTCTTTCTGTCAGCTCATAATATCTTAATTCATTCGAAATCGTTCAAAGAACAACGAAATTTACATGGAACTTCATCAAATAACAACAAAGTACACATTTTTCGCTGTTCCGTGCTTTGATAACCTTTTTTTCTTTTTGTCAGCTCATAATATCTTAATTCATTCGAAATCGGTCAAAGAACAACGAAATTTACATGGAACTTCATGAAATAACAACAAAGTAGACATTTTTCGCTGTTCCGTGCTTTGATAACCTTTTTTTCTTTCTGTCAGCTCATAATATCTTTATTCATTCGAAATCGGTCAAAGAACAACGAAATTAACATGAAACTTCATCAAATAACAACAAAGTAGACATTTTTCGCTGTTCCGTGCTTTGATAATCTTTTTTTCTTTCTGTCAGCTCATAATATCTTAATTCATTCGAAATCGGTCAAAGAACAACGAAATTTACATGGAACTTCATCAAATAACAACAAAGTAGACATTTTTCGCTGTTCCGTGCTTTGATAATCTTTTTTTCTTTCTGTCAGCTCATAATATCTTAATTCATTCGAAATCGGTCAAAGAACAACGAAATTTACATGGAACTTCATGAAATAACAACAAAGTAGACATTTTTCGCTGTTCCGTGCTTTGATAACCTTTTTTTCTTTCTGTCAGCTCATAATATCTTAATTCATTCGAAATCGGTCAAAGAACAACGAAATTAACATGAAACTTCATCAAATAACAACAAAGTAGACATTTTTCGCTGTTCCGTGCTTTGATAATCTTTTTTTCTTTCTGTCAGCTCATAATATCTTAATTCATTCGAAATCGGTCAAAGAACAACGAAATTTACATGGAACTTCATGAAATAACAACAAAGTAGACATTTTTCGCTGTTCCGTGCTTTGATAACCTTTTTTTCTTTCTGTCAGCTCATAATATCTTAATTCATTCGAAATCGGTCAAAGAACAACGAAATTAACATGAAACTTCATCAAATAACAACAAAGTAGACATTTTTCGCTGTTCCGTGCTTTGATAACCTTTTTTTCTTTCTGTCAGCTCATAATATCTTAATTCATTCGAAATCGGTCAAAGAACAACGAAATTTACATGGAACTTCATGAAATAACAACAAAGTAGACATTTTTCGCTGTTCCGTGCTTTGATAACATTTTTTCTTTCTGTGTCAGCTTCAAAATATCTTAATTCATTCGAATTCGTTCAAAGAACAACGAAATTAACGTGGAATTTCATCAAATAACAACAAAGTAGACATTTTTCGCTGTTCCGTGCTTTGATAACCTTTTTTTCTTTCTGTCAGCTCATAATATCTTAATTCATTCGAAATCGGTCAAAGAACAACGAAATTAACATGAAACTTCAACAAATAACAACAAAGTAGACATTTTTCGCTGTTCCGTGTTTCGATAACCGTTTTTCTTTCTGTGTCAGCTTCAAGATATCTTAATTCATTCGAATTCGTTGAAAGAACAACGAAATTAACGTGGAATTTCATCAAATAACAACAAAGTAGACATTTTTCGCTGTTCCGTGCTTTGATAACCTTTTTTCTTTCTGTCAGCTCATAATATCTTAATTCATTCGAAATCGGTCAAAGAACAACGAAATTAACATGAAACTTCATCAAATAACAACAAAGTAGACATTTTTCGCTGTTCCGTGCTTTGATAATCTTTTTTTCTTTCTGTCAGCTCATAATATCTTAATTCATTCGAAATCGGCCAAAGAACAAAGAAATTTACATGGAACTTCATCAAATAACAACAAAGTACACATTTTTCGCTGTTCCGTGCTTTGATAACCTTTTTTTCTTTCTGTCAGCTCATAATATCTTAATTCATTCGAAATCGGTCAAAGAACAACGAAATTTACATGGAACTTCATCAAATAACAACAAAGTAGACATTTTTCGCTGTTCCGTGCTTTGATAATCTTTTTTTCTTTCTGTCAGCTCATAATATCTTAATTCATTCGAAATCGGTCAAAGAACAACGAAATTTACATGGAACTTCATGAAATAACAACAAAGTAGACATTTTTCGCTGTTCCGTGCTTTGATAACCTTTTTTTCTTTCTGTCAGCTCATAATATCTTAATTCATTCGAAATCGGTCAAAGAACAACGAAATTAACATGAAACTTCATCAAATAACAACAAAGTAGACATTTTTCGCTGTTCCGTGCTTTGATAATCTTTTTTTCTTTCTGTCAGCTCATAATATCTTAATTCATTCGAAATCGGTCAAAGAACAACGAAATTTACATGGAACTTCATGAAATAACAACAAAGTAGACATTTTTCGCTGTTCCGTGCTTTGATAACCTTTTTTTCTTTCTGTCAGCTCATAATATCTTAATTCATTCGAAATCGGTCAAAGAACAACGAAATTAACATGAAACTTCATCAAATAACAACAAAGTAGACATTTTTCGCTGTTCCGTGCTTTGATAACCTCTTTTTCTTTCTGTCAGCTCATAATATCTTAATTCATTCGAAATCGGTCAAAGAACAACGAAATTTACATGGAACTTCATGAAATAACAACAAAGTAGACATTTTTCGCTGTTCCGTGCTTTGATAACATTTTTTCTTTCTGTGTCAGCTTCAAAATATCTTAATTCATTCGAATTCGTTCAAAGAACAACGAAATTAACGTGGAATTTCATCAAATAACAACAAAGTAGACATTTTTCGCTGTTCCGTGCTTTGATAACCTTTTTTTCTTTCTGTCAGCTCATAATATCTTAATTCATTCGAAATCGGTCAAAGAACAACGAAATTAACATGAAACTTCAACAAATAACAACAAAGTAGACATTTTTCGCTGTTCCGTGTTTCGATAACCGTTTTTCTTTCTGTGTCAGCTTCAAAATATCTTAATTCATTCGAATTCGTTGAAAGAACAACGAAATTAACGTGGAATTTCATCAAATAACAACAAAGTAGACATTTTTCGCTGTTCCGTGCTTTGATAACCTTTTTTTCTTTCTGTCAGCTCATAATATCTTAATTCATTCGAAATCGGTCAAAGAACAACGAAATTAACATGAAACTTCATCAAATAACAACAAAGTAGACATTTTTCGCTGTTCCGTGCTTTGATAATCTTTTTTTCTTTCTGTCAGCTCATAATATCTTAATTCATTCGAAATCGGCCAAAGAACAAAGAAGTTTACATGGAACTTCATCAAATAACAACAAAGTACACATTTTTCGCTGTTCCGTGCTTTGATAACCTTTTTTTCTTTCTGTCAGCTCATAATATCTTAATTCATTCGAAATCGGTCAAAGAACAACGAAATTAACATGAAACTTCATCAAATAACAACAAAGTAGACATTTTTCGCTGTTCCATGCTTTGATAACCTTTTTTTCTTTCTGTCAGCTCATAATATCTTAATTCATTCGAAATCGGTCAAAGAACAACGAAATTTACATGGAACTTCATGAAATAACAACAAAGTAGACATTTTTCGCTGTTCCGTGTTTCGATAACCGTTTTTCTTTCTGTGTCAGCTTCAAAATATCTTAATTCATTCGAATTCATTCAAAGAACAACGAAATTAACGTGGAATTTCATCAAATAACAACAAAGTAGACATTTTTCGCTGTTCCGTGCTTTGATAACCTTTTTTCCTTTCTGTCAGCTCATAATATCTTAATTCATTCGAAATCGGTCAAAGAACAACGAAATTAACATGAAACTTCATCAAATAACAACAAAGTAGACATTTTTCGCTGTTCCGTGCTTTGATAACCTTTTTTTCTTTCTGTCAGTTCATAATATCTTAATTCATTCGAAATCGGTCAAAGAACAACGAAATTTACATGGAACTTCATGAAATAACAACAAAGTATACATTTTTCGCTGTTCCGTGTTTCGATAACCGTTTTTCTTTCTGTGTCAGCTTCAAAATATCTTAATTCATTCGAATTCGTTGAAAGAACAACGAAATTAACGTGGAATTTCATCAAATAACAACAAAGTAGACATTTTTCGCTGTTCCGTGCTTTGATAACATTTTTTCCTTTCTGTCAGCTCATAATATCTTAATTCATTCGAAATCGGTCAAAGAACAACGAAATTAACATGAAACTTCATCAAATAACAACAAAGTAGACATTTTTCGCTGTTCCGTGCTTTGATAATCTTTTTTTCTTTCTGTCAGCTCATAATATCTTAATTCATTCGAAATCGGCCAAAGAACAACGAAATTTACATGGAACTTCATCAAATAACAACAAAGTACACATTTTTCGCTGTTCCGTGCTTTGATAACCTTTTTTTCTTTCTGTCAGCTCATAATATCTTAATTCATTCGAAATCGGTCAAAGAACAACGAAATTAACATGAAACTTCATCAAATAACAACAAAGTAGACATTTTTCGCTGCTCCGTGCTTTGATAACCTTTTTTTCTTTCTGTCAGCTCATAATATCTTAATTCATTCGAAATCGGTCAAAGAACAACGAAATTTACATGGAACTTGATGAAATATCAACAAAGTAGACATTTTCCGCTGTTCCGTGTTTCGATAACCGTTTTTCTTTCTGTGTCAGCTTCAAAATATCTTAATTCATTCGAATTCATTCAAAGAACAACGAAATTAACGTGGAATTTCATCAAATAACAACAAAGTAGACATTTTTTCGCTGTTCCGTGCTTTGATAACCTATTTTCCTTTCTGTCAGCTCATAATATCTTAATTCATTCGAAATCGGTCAAAGAACAACGAAATTAACATGAAACTTCATCAAATAACAACAAAGTAGACATTTTTCGCTGTTCCGTGCTTTGATAACCTTTTTTTCTTTCTGTCAGCTCATAATATCTTAATTCATTCGAAATCGGTCAAAGAACAACGAAATTTACATGGAACTTCATCAAATAACAACAAAGTAGACATTTTTCGCTGTTCCGTGCTTTGATAACCTTTTTTCCTTTCTGTCAGCTCATAATATCTTAATTCATTCGAAATCGGTCAAAGAACAACGAAATTAACATGAAACTTCATCAAATAACAACAAAGTAGACATTTTTCGCTGTTCCGTGCTTTGATAACCTTTTTTTCTTTCTGTCAGCTCATAATATCTTAATTCATTCGAAATCGGTCAAAGAACAACGAAATTTACATGGAACTTCATGAAATAACAACAAAGTAGACATTTTTCGCTGTTCCGTGTTCCGATAACCGTTTTTCTTTCTGTGTCAGCTTCAAAATATCTTAGTTCATTCGAATTCATTGAAAGAACAACGAAATTAACGTGGAATTTCATCAAATAACAACAAAGTAGACATTTTTCGCTGTTCCGTGCTTTGATAACCTTTTTTCCTTTCTGTCAGCTCATAATATCTTAATTCATTCGAAATCGGTCAAAGAACAACGAAATTAACATGAAACTTCATCAAATAACAACAAAGTAGACATTTTTCGCTGTTCCGTGCTTTGATAACCTTTTTTTTCTTTCTGTCAGCTCATAATATCTTAATTCATTCGAAATCGGTCAAAGAACAACGAAATTAACATGAAACTTCATCAAATAACAACAAAGTAGACATTTTTCGCTGTTCCGTGCTTTGATAACCTTTTTTTCTTTCTGTCAGCTCATAATATCTTAATTCATTCGAAATCGGTCAAAGAACAACGAAATTTACATGGAACTTCATGAAATAACAACAAAGTATACATTTTTCGCTGTTCCGTGTTTCGATAACCGTTTTTCTTTCTGTGTCAGCTTCAAAATATCTTAATTCATTCGAATTCGTTGAAAGAACAACGAAATTAACGTGGAATTTCATCAAATAACAACAAAGTAGACATTTTTCGCTGTTCCGTGCTTTGATAACCTTTTTTCCTTTCTGTCAGCTCATAATATCTTAATTCATTCGAAATCGGTCAAAGAACAACGAAATTAACATGAAACTTCATCAAATAACAACAAAGTAGACATTTTTCGCTGTTCCGTGCTTTGATAATCTTTTTTTCTTTCTGTCAGCTCATAATATCTTAATTCATTCGAAATCGGCCAAAGAACAACGAAATTTACATGGAACTTCATCAAATAACAACAAAGTACACATTTTTCGCTGTTCCGTGCTTTGATAACCTTTTTTTCTTTCTGTCAGCTCATAATATCTTAATTCATTCGAAATCGGTCAAAGAACAACGAAATTAACATGAAACTTCATCAAATAACAACAAAGTAGACATTTTTCGCTGTTCCGTGCTTTGATAACCTTTTTTTCTTTCTGTCAGCTCATAATATCTTAATTCATTCGAAATCGGTCAAAGAACAACGAAATTTACATGGAACTTGATGAAATAACAACAAAGTAGACATTTTTCGCTGTTCCGTGTTTCGATAACCGTTTTTCTTTCTGTGTCAGCTTCAAAATATCTTAATTCATTCGAATTCGTTCAAAGAACAACGAAATTAACGTGGAATTTCATCAAATAACAACAAAGTAGACATTTTTCGCTGTTCCGTGCTTTGATAACCTATTTTCCTTTCTGTCAGCTCATAATATCTTAATTCATTCGAAATCGGTCAAAGAACAACGAAATTAACATGAAACTTCATCAAATAACAACAAAGTAGACATTTTTCGCTGTTCCGTGCTTTGATAACCTTTTTTTCTTTCTGTCAGCTCATAATATCTTAATTCATTCGAAATCGGTCAAAGAACAACGAAATTTACATGGAACTTCATCAAATAACAACAAAGTAGACATTTTTCGCTGTTCCGTGCTTTGATAACCTTTTTTCCTTTCTGTCAGCTCATAATATCTTAATTCATTCGAATTCGTTCAAAGAACAACGAAATTAACGTGGAATTTCATCAAATAACAACAAAGTAGACATTTTTCGCTGTTCCGTGCTTTGATAACCTTTTTTCCTTTCTGTCAGCTCATAATATCTTAATTCATTCGAAATCGGTCAAAGAACAACGAAATTTACATGGAACTTCATCAAACAACAACAAAGTAGACATTTTTCGCTGTTCCGTGTTTTGATAACCTTTTTTCTTTCTGTGTCAGCTTCAAAATATCTTAATTCATTCGAATTCGTTCAAAGAACAACGAAATTAACATGGAATTTCATCAAATAACAACAAAGTAGACATTTTTCGCTGTTCCGTGCTTTGATAACCTTTTTTCCTTTCTGTCAGCTCATAATATCTTAATTCATTCGAAATCGGTCAAAGAACAACGAAATTAACATGAAACTTCATCAAATAACAACAAAGTAGACATTTTTCGCTGTTCCGTGCTTTGATAACCTTTTTTTCTTTCTGTCAGCTCATAATATCTTAATTCATTCGAAATCGGCCAAAGAACAACGAAATTTACATGGAACTTCATCAAATAACTACAAAGTACACATTTTTCGCTGTTCCGTGCTTTGATAACCTTTTTTTCTTTCTGTCAGCTCATAATATCTTAATTCATTCGAAATCGGTCAAAGAACAACGAAATTTACATGGAACTTCATGAAATAACAACAAAGTAGACATTTTTCGCTGTTCCGTGTTTCGATAACCGTTTTTCTTTCTGTGTCAGCTTCAAAATATGTTAATTCATTCGAATTCGTTCAAAGAACAACGAAATTAACGTGGAATTTCATCAAATAACAACAAAGTAGACATTTTTCGCTGTTCCGTGCTTTGATAACCTTTTTTTCTTTCTGTCAGCTCATAATATCTTAATTCATTCGAAATCGTTCAAAGAACAACGAAATTTACATGGAACTTCATCAAATAACAACAAAGTACACATTTTTCGCTGTTCCGTGCTTTGATAACCTTTTTTTCTTTTTGTCAGCTCATAATATCTTAATTCATTCGAAATCGGTCAAAGAACAACGAAATTTACATGGAACTTCATGAAATAACAACAAAGTAGACATTTTTCGCTGTTCCGTGCTTTGATAACCTTTTTTTCTTTCTGTCAGCTCATAATATCTTTATTCATTCGAAATCGGTCAAAGAACAACGAAATTAACATGAAACTTCATCAAATAACAACAAAGTAGACATTTTTCGCTGTTCCGTGCTTTGATAATCTTTTTTTCTTTCTGTCAGCTCATAATATCTTAATTCATTCGAAATCGGTCAAAGAACAACGAAATTTACATGGAACTTCATCAAATAACAACAAAGTAGACATTTTTCGCTGTTCCGTGCTTTGATAATCTTTTTTTCTTTCTGTCAGCTCATAATATCTTAATTCATTCGAAATCGGTCAAAGAACAACGAAATTTACATGGAACTTCATGAAATAACAACAAAGTAGACATTTTTCGCTGTTCCGTGCTTTGATAACCTTTTTTTCTTTCTGTCAGCTCATAATATCTTAATTCATTCGAAATCGGTCAAAGAACAACGAAATTAACATGAAACTTCATCAAATAACAACAAAGTAGACATTTTTCGCTGTTCCGTGCTTTGATAATCTTTTTTTCTTTCTGTCAGCTCATAATATCTTAATTCATTCGAAATCGGTCAAAGAACAACGAAATTTACATGGAACTTCATGAAATAACAACAAAGTAGACATTTTTCGCTGTTCCGTGCTTTGATAACCTTTTTTTCTTTCTGTCAGCTCATAATATCTTAATTCATTCGAAATCGGTCAAAGAACAACGAAATTAACATGAAACTTCATCAAATAACAACAAAGTAGACATTTTTCGCTGTTCCGTGCTTTGATAACCTTTTTTTCTTTCTGTCAGCTCATAATATCTTAATTCATTCGAAATCGGTCAAAGAACAACGAAATTTACATGGAACTTCATGAAATAACAACAAAGTAGACATTTTTCGCTGTTCCGTGCTTTGATAACATTTTTTCTTTCTGTGTCAGCTTCAAAATATCTTAATTCATTCGAATTCGTTCAAAGAACAACGAAATTAACGTGGAATTTCATCAAATAACAACAAAGTAGACATTTTTCGCTGTTCCGTGCTTTGATAACCTTTTTTTCTTTCTGTCAGCTCATAATATCTTAATTCATTCGAAATCGGTCAAAGAACAACGAAATTAACATGAAACTTCAACAAATAACAACAAAGTAGACATTTTTCGCTGTTCCGTGTTTCGATAACCGTTTTTCTTTCTGTGTCAGCTTCAAGATATCTTAATTCATTCGAATTCGTTGAAAGAACAACGAAATTAACGTGGAATTTCATCAAATAACAACAAAGTAGACATTTTTCGCTGTTCCGTGCTTTGATAACCTTTTTTTCTTTCTGTCAGCTCATAATATCTTAATTCAATTCGAAATCGGTCAAAGAACAACGAAATTAACATGAAACCTTCATCAAATAACAACAAAGTAGACATTTTTCGCTGTTCCGTGCTTTGATAATCTTTTTTTCTTTCTGTCAGCTCATAATATCTTAATTCATTCGAAATCGGCCAAAGAACAAAGAAATTTACATGGAACTTCATCAAATAACTACAAAGTACACATTTTTCGCTGTTCCGTGCTTTGATAACCTTTTTTTCTTTCTGTCAGCTCATAATATCTTAATTCATTCGAAATCGGTCAAAGAACAACGAAATTTACATGGAACTTCATCAAATAACAACAAAGTAGACATTTTTCGCTGTTCCGTGCTTTGATAATCTTTTTTTCTTTCTGTCAGCTCATATATCTTAATTCATTCGAAATCGGTCAAAGAACAACGAAATTTACATGGAACTTCATGAAATAACAACAAAGTAGACATTTTTCGCTGTTCCGTGCTTTGATAGCCTTTTTTTCTTTCTGTCAGCTCATAATATCTAAATTTCATTCGAAATCGGTCAAAGAACAACGAAATTAACATGAAACTTCATCAAATAACAACAAAGTAGACATTTTTCGCTGTTCCGTGCTTTGATAATCTTTTTTTCTTTCTGTCAGCTCATAATATCTTAATTCATTCGAAATCGGTCAAAGAACAACGAAATTTACATGGAACTTCATGAAATAACAACAAAGTAGACATTTTTCGCTGTTCCGTGCTTTGATAACCTTTTTTTCTTTCTGTCAAGCTCATAATATCTTAATCATATCGAAATCGGTCAAAGAACAACGAAATTAACATGAAACTTCATCAAATAACAACAAAGTAGACATTTTCGCTGTTTCCGTGCTTTGATAACCTCTTTTTTCTTTCTGTCAGCTCATAATATCTTAATTCATTCGAAATCGGTCAAAGAACAACGAAATTTACATGGAACTTCATGAAATAACAACAAAGTAGACATTTTTCGCTGTTCCGTGCTTTGATAACATTTTTTCTTTCTGTGTCAGCTTCAAAATATCTTAATTCATTCGAATTCGTTCAAAGAACAACGAAATTAACGTGGAATTTCATCAAATAACAACAAAGTAGACATTTTTCCGCTGTTCCGATGCCTTTGATAACCTTTTTTTCTTTCTGTCAGCTCATAATATCTTAATTCATTCGAAATCGGTCAAAGAACAACGAAATTAACATGAACTTCAACAAATAATCAAACAAAGTAGACATTTTTCGCTGTTCCGTGTTTCGCATAACCGTTTTTTCTTTCTGTGTCAGCTTCAAAATATCTTAATTCAATTCGAATTCGTTGAAAGAACAACGAAATTAACGTGGAATTTCATCAAATAACAACAAAGTAGACATTTTTCGCTGTTCCGTGCTTTGATACCTTTTTTTCTTTCTGTCAGCTCATAATATCTTAATTCATTCGAAATCGGTCAAAGAACAACGAAATTAACATGAAACTTCATCAAATAACAACAAAGTAGACATTTTTCGCTGTTCCGTGCTTTGATAATCTTTTTTCTTTCTGTCAGCTCATAATATCTTAATTCATTCGAAATCGGCCAAAGAACAAAGAAGTTTTACATGGAACTTCATCAAATAACAACAAAGTACACATTTTTCGCTGTTCCGTGCTTTGATAACCTTTTTTTCTTTCTGTCAGCTCATATATCTTAATTCATTCGAAATCGGTCAAAGAACAACGAAATTAACATGAAACTTCATCAAAATAACAACAAAGTAGACATTTTTCGCTGTTCCATGCTTTGATAACCTTTTTTTCTTCTGTCAGCTCATAATATCTTAATTCATTCGAAATCGGTCAAAGAACAACGAAATTTACATGGAACTTCATGAAATAACAACCAAAGTAGACATTTTTCGCTGTTCCGTGTTTCGATAACCGTTTTTTCTTTCTGTGTCAGCTTCAAAATATCTTAATTCATTCGAATTCATTCAAAGAACAACGAAATTAACGTGGAATTTCATCAAATAACAACAAAGTAGACATTTTTCGCTGTTCCGTGCTTTGATAACCTTTTTTCCTTTCTGTCAGCTCATAATATCTTAATTCATTCGAAATCGGTCAAAGAACAACGAAATTAACATGAAACTTCATCAAATAACAACAAAGTAGACATTTTTCGCTGTTCCGTGCTTTGATAACCTTTTTTTCTTTCTGTCAGTTCATAATATCTTAATTCATTCGAAATCGGTCAAAGAACAACGAAATTTACATGGAACTTCATGAATAACAACAAAGTATACATTTTTCGCTGTTCCGTGTTTCGATAAACCGTTTTCCTTTCTGTGTCAGCTTCAAATATCTTAATTCATTCGAATTCGTTGAAAGAACAACGAAATTAACGTGGAATTTCATCAAATAACAACAAAGTAGACATTTTTCGCTGTTCCGTGCTTTGATAACCTTTTTTCCTTTCTGTCAGCTCATAATATCTTAATTCATTCGAAAATCGGTCAAAGAACAACGAAATTAACATGAAACTTCATCAAATAACAACAAAGTAGACATTTTTCGCTGTTCCGTGCTTTGATAATCTTTTTTCTTTCTGTCAGCTCATAATATCTTAATTCATTCGAAATCGGCCAAAGAACAACGAAATTTACATGGAACTTCATCAAATAACAACAAAGTACACATTTTTCGCTGTTCCGTGCTTTGATAACCTTTTTTTCTTTCTGTCAGCTCATATTATCTTAATTCATTCGAAATCGGTCAAAGAACAACGAAATTAACATGAAACTTCATCAAATAACAACAAAGTAGACATTTTTCGCTGTTCCGTGCTTTGATAACCTTTTTTTCTTTCTGTCAGCTCATAATATCTTAATCATTCGAAATCGGTCAAAGAACAACGAAATTTACATGGAACTTGATGAAATATCAACAAAGTAGACATTTTTCGCTGTTCCGTGTTTCGATAACCGTTTTTCTTTCTGTGTCAGCTTCAAAATATCTTAATTCATTCGAATTCATTCAAAGAACAACGAAATTAACGTGGAATTTCATCAAATAACAACAAAGTAGACATTTTTCGCTGTTCCCGTGCTTTGATCACCTATTTTCCTTTCTGTCAGCTCATAATATCTTAATTCATTCGAAATCGGTCAAAGAACAACGAAATTAACATGAAACTTCATCAAATAACAACAAAGTAGACATTTTTCGCTGTTCCGTGCTTTGATAACCTTTTTTTCTTTCTGTCAGCTCATAATATCTTAATTCATTCGAAATCGGTCAAAGAACAACGAAATTTACATGGAACTTCAATCAAATAACAACAAAGTAGACATTTTTCGCTGTTCCGTGCTTTGATAACCTTTTTTCCTTTCTGTCAGCTCATAATATCTTAATTCATTCGAAATCGGTCAAAGAACACGAAATTAACATGAAACTTCATCAAATAACAACAAAGTAGACATTTTTCGCTGTTCCGTGCTTTGATAACCTTTTTTTTCTTTCTGTCAGCTCATAATATCTTAATTCATTCGAAATCGGTCAAAGAACAACGAAATTTACAGTGGAACTTCATGAAATAAACAACAAAGTAGACATTTTCTCGCTGTTCCGTGTTTCGATAACCGTTTTTCTTTCTGTGTCAGCTTCAAAATATCTTGTTCATTCGAATTCATTGAAAGAACAACGAAATTAACGTGGAATTTCATCAAATAACAACAAAGTAGACATTTTTCGCTGTTCCGTGCTTTGATAACCTTTTTTCCTTTCTGTCAGCTCATAATATCTTAATTCATTCGAAATCGGTCAAAGAACAACGAAATTAACATGAAACTTCATCAAATAACAACAAAGTAGACATTTTTCGCTGTTCCGTGCTTTGATAACCTTTTTTTCTTTCTGTCAGCTCATAATATCTTAATTCATTCGAAGTCGGTCAAAGAACAACGAAATTTACATGGAACTTCATGAAATAACAACAAAGTAGACATTTTTCGCTGTTCCGTGCTTTGATACCTTTTTTTCTTCTGGTCAGCTCATAATATCTTAATTCATTCGAAATCGGTCAAAGAACAACGAAATTAACATGAAATTTTATCAAATAACAACAAAGTAGACATTTTTCGCTGTTCCCTGCTTTGATAACCCTTTTTTCTTTCTGTCAGCTCATAATATCTTAATTCATTCGAAATCGGTCAAAGAACAACGAAATTTACATGGAACTTCATGAAATAACAACA
>CAJVCO010000421.1:0-18303 GCA_910595825.1 Philhelius pedissequus | reverse complement strand
AATAAAATAAAATAAAATAAAATAAAATAAAATAAAATAAAATAAAATAAAATAAAATAAAATAAAATAAAATAAAATAAAATAAAATAAAATAAAATAAAATAAAATAAAATAAAATAAAATAAATTAAAATAAAATAAAATAAAATAAAATAAAAAAAATAAAATAAAATAAAAAAAAATAAAATACAATAAAATAAAATAAAATAAAATAAAATAAAATAAAATAAAATAAAATAAATAAAATAAAATAAAATAAAATAAAATAAAATAAAATAAAATAAAATAAAATAAAATAAAATAAAATAAAATAAAATAAAATAAAATAAAATAAAATAAAAAAAATAAAATAAAATAAAGTAAAATAAAATAAAATCAAATAAAAAAAAATAAAATAAAAAAAATAAAATAAAAGAAAATATAGGCAAGGTACTATAGGGCAAGTCGTGCATTTGGATAAAATTTCGAACTCGAGATTTTAATCTAACTTGATATTGCGATGAAAGCGAACACCAAAAAAGTTAGTTCCGCATTTCCACCTGTATGCCTGTTCGGCTGTCTGTCTGTCTGTCTGTCTATCTGTAGAACGATTTTTTTTCAAGCTTGGTACATAAACGTTTTAAGTGCTTGTCTAAAATAGATTTTAGAATCGTTGTTTTAGCACTAAAAATAACGGAATTTGCCATACAAATGTTTCTACCATCTTAATTATCTCGAATATCCCCTAAATAATAATATCCCCTTCTCTTTCTACCTCACGGCGAAAATGGAAAATGAATGTCTCTTCCTGCAGTTTCGCTTAAGCGGCGCAGGGGGCTTGCGCGACTGTGCGTGTGGGTTTTGATTACAGTCTGCTACGCGCATATATGGATGGTGACTGCTGATGGCTAGACCGTCTATGTTCTCGTAAGATTCGTGTATATAAAGAGTGTGTTTCTTTATTTATTCCGGAAAAGAAAAGAAGGAATAGAAAAGACGTAATGTTTATCCAGAATATCCAGAATGGAATGAATAAAAAAACAAAAATACTATTCGGAATAGAAAAGAGAAATGGTAAAAATTAAATATTATTGATTCAGTAATTAATGGAAACTCAAATTTAATTATTGGTTATAGTATATTTGTTTCAATAACAAAAATATAAAAAATGTTTGGTAATCAATCTTGTTTACTTGCTTGGTTTCCGTCTATGGTTGGTGTCATTTTTGTTTGCTTGTTTAACATTTACATGAGGGATGTTATGTTCCGAGAATATTCTATTCATTCCGTGCTTCAAGGAATAAAAAAAAGGCATTCCAAACGTTCCAGAATAAAGAAAAAAACTACAAAATAGTTTTTCGGCAATATTCCGTGGAATAAAGTAACGCATAAATGGTATTCTGAATATTCTGGATTCTGGACATCCCAGAAATCCCAGAATGAAGAAAGAAACACACTGAAAGTGTTTGAAATATGGAAATTGAACAAAGTGCATCTATTAATGAAAAAAGTGGCAATGAAATAGTGAACAAAAATGATCGAGTACTTTATAAATATACTAGATGAAATCCCGGCTTTGCTCGGAAGAAATGTAACTCATAACACATGTAGGTACAAAATGTAGGTAGATATTTCAATAGTTATCGGTTTTCAAGGAATATTAAAGGCAAAACAAGGCATAGATTTGTATAGCATTATTCATTGTGTTTAATAAATATAGGAAACTAAAACTGCAAAAGTCAAGATAAAAAATCCCTAATATTAAAGTTCAAGGTTTCACTTCAGCCGGCACTCCCGGAGTGCAACCCGTCGTTTTTTTACATATTTTGTTATTAACGTTACCTGCCACGCAATCTTTCTCTTTTTTTGATTTTAGACTTTTCCATAAACGGCTTAAAGGATTTTTTCAAAATTTTTATCCTAGAGGTTCTTCGAAATCTTAATAATTCTGCATTTAAAATTTTTGGAAAAACTGTTTTTTTTTGGAATTTTGAAAAAAAAATATTTTATATTGGTATTTCGTAAACGGGTGGACGATTTTTTCTGAAATTTGGTTTATTAAAGTTTATTAAATTAAATATTTAAAATTTTCATACCAATTATTTTTTGGAAAAAATTTAAGAAATGTTTTATATACAAAATTAAGTAAAAAAACAACTTTGAAAATATATTTAGCCCTTTCTATTAAGAATCTTTTGCATACAATGTGATCTAACATAAGAGCCAGGAAGTCCGTGCGATCCAGTAGTGCATTTTATTTTATTGTATTAACCCAACCTACACGCTCCAGCTTTTTGTCACATATATGAATTGGAAGAGATAGTTCATGTATTTATTTGAAAAAAATTAACTTTTTTGAATTCGTGGTTTTAAGAAGAAATTCCACCAAGAAGGCGTCATTTTTACAATGCCACGTGCTTGTATGTCGACTTCGGAACAATGAACACTATTTGTCATGATCAAACTGATACCACCAAAAAGATCCACAGGTATCATTGTTAACTGATAGCACCAATGCTTGTATTGTTTTCCAAAGAGTTATAACGCATTGGCAATTGAAAAATCCGGTTTAATTCATTTCAATAAAATCGTGCTCGCACTACAATTATTTTGTTTCGATTCACTCAAACTCATAAAAAGACTTTACTGAATAAATTCCTCTTGGAAGAATTGAGTAACTAGCATTCAAAGCTGTTTATAGGGACATTAAATCAATTTAAAAGTATGTAGATGTCAAGTATACTCCCGAGTGACCCGAGTTGTAAATTATTTGTTTTTGAATGTAGACTATGTACTTGTAACCCAGTTGAATTTTGATTCAGCTAGGTAAGCGCCTGTCAGAGCTGAAGTATTTTTAGTGCAATCTCAGAATTGCAAATAGGACCTTGTTCGAAGGAATTTAGAAATAAGAAAGTATATGGAATGAATTGAGAGTTAAATGTTTGTTATCTCATTATTCCACATGTTGCTCTAAGAGTGTTACTTAGATTAGCTTATTAACATCTTTCAGTTAGCATTGTTCAGTTCCAAGTATTTAATTAGGGAAATAAATGCATAAACTAGCCATAATACGTAGGTTGTAAACGTAAAAGCCTACATTTTCATTAGAATCGTGACGTGCAATAAATTCTTAATTTTCCTTAAGAATTTCAATTGTATTTGTAACTAGCCTAACTAACATACTCTCCAAAGCTAAACTCCCGAAATCTGCAAAGAAAAATCCTGTAAGCCTCCTTTAAGTCCCATTACTATCCTTAGAGTTAATTTCTTGTTACGAAACTTAAATTATTCTCATATGCGATATAGGTACTATAGGGCAAGTTTGCATTTGGAAAAAAATCGAACTCGAGATTTTAATCAAAGTTGACATTACAATGACAGAGAACACCAAACAAGTGGGTCTCGCAATTCCGTCTGTCTGTCTTTCTGTAGAACGATCTACAGCCTAAACCGCTCAAACGATTTTGATCAAAACGTGTTGCTTAGGCGTTTTATGTGATTGTCTAAAACAGATTTTTGAATCGTTGTCTTAGCCCCAGAAATATTCGTATTTGCCATGCAAATGTTTCTACCATCTTAATTATCTCGAAAACGGCTCCAAAGATTTTGATAAAAATTAGTGTGTGTACTGCTTTGGACATGGTCTTCATTTTGGCCAAAAACAAATTTCAAAAAATTTGTTATTAACGGTACCTGCCATCCAATCATTTTATTGATTTCGATCAAAATTTGTATACGGAAGTTATTTCAAATTCTAAGTAAAGGCATTTCAAAATTTTCGAATCATAGTTTTTTTTTCGATTTTTGAAAAATTCAAAATTTCGAAAACAGCTGGACGATTTTTTCTAAAATTTTGTTTTTGATTTTATATTATTAAATATTTAAAATTTTCACACCATTTTTTTTTTTGGAAAAAAATTAAGTATTTTTATATATAAAAATTTAAGTGAAAAACGACTTTAAAAATACATTTAGCTGTTTCTGTCGTGCATTTTATTTTATAAGATCTTAGCTCTCTACGATTTTCAAATAATTTAAATCCTACACTTAAAACAAATTTCCCTCCTTTAACAAGATTCCAAGAACTTCACCCAAATTAATAAACATGGACTACGGAAGGTTTAGGACTTATTCCGTGGACTAAGTGCGAAATACTATTAATAAAACACAATTCCTGGTATTTGACGTTTACCAACATAGTCCTTCGGTAGACCATCGAAGACGGTGGTCTAGCGATGGACTAAGAATTGACATTTAAAAACATCGAGCTGATCTACCACAAATCTGTAGTTTATGTAACACAAGAGAAAACGAAGTTGTCCACCACTTCATTGCGGCCTGCCGTATTTTGCAGGAAATCCGCCGCTTATACTTCGAAGAGAGCTTTTTTCATTAGAATCGTGACGTGCAATAAATTCTTAATTTTCCTTAAGAATTTCAATTGTATTTGTAACTAGCCTAACTAACATACTCTCCAAAGCTAAACTCCCGAAATCTGCAAAGAAAAATCCTGTAAGCCTCCTTTAAGTCCCATTACTATCCTTAGAGTTAATTTCTTGTTACGAAACTTAAATTATTCTCATATGCGATATAGGTACTATAGGGCAAGTTTGCATTTGGAAAAAAATCGAACTCGAGATTTTAATCAAAGTTGACATTACAATGACAGAGAACACCAAACAAGTGGGTCTCGCAATTCCGTCTGTCTGTCTTTCTGTAGAACGATCTACAGCCTAAACCGCTCAAACGATTTTGATCAAAACGTGTTGCTTAGGCGTTTTATGTGATTGTCTAAAACAGATTTTTGAATCGTTGTCTTAGCCCCAGAAATATTCGTATTTGCCATGCAAATGTTTCTACCATCTTAATTATCTCGAAAACGGCTCCAAAGATTTTGATAAAAATTAGTGTGTGTACTGCTTTGGACATGGTCTTCATTTTGGCCAAAAACAAATTTCAAAAAATTTGTTATTAACGGTACCTGCCATCCAATCATTTTATTGATTTCGATCAAAATTTGTATACGGAAGTTATTTCAAATTCTAAGTAAAGGCATTTCAAAATTTTCGAATCATAGTTTTTTTTTCGATTTTTGAAAAATTCAAAATTTCGAAAACAGCTGGACGATTTTTTCTAAAATTTTGTTTTTGATTTTATATTATTAAATATTTAAAATTTTCACACCATTTTTTTTTTGGAAAAAAATTAAGTATTTTTATATATAAAAATTTAAGTGAAAAACGACTTTAAAAATACATTTAGCTGTTTCTGTCGTGCATTTTATTTTATAAGATCTTAGCTCTCTACGATTTTCAAATAATTTAAATCCTACACTTAAAACAAATTTCCCTCCTTTAACAAGATTCCAAGAACTTCACCCAAATTAATAAACATGGACTACGGAAGGTTTAGGACTTATTCCGTGGACTAAGTGCGAAATACTATTAATAAAACACAATTCCTGGTATTTGACGTTTACCAACATAGTCCTTCGGTAGACCATCGAAGACGGTGGTCTAGCGATGGACTAAGAATTGACATTTAAAAACATCGAGCTGATCTACCACAAATCTGTAGTTTATGTAACACAAGAGAAAACGAAGTTGTCCACCACTTCATTGCGGCCTGCCGTATTTTGCAGGAAATCCGCCGCTTATACTTCGAAGAGAGCTTTTTGTCTCCAAACCGACTCCATGAAATATTGAACGGAGCATTAGGATGGTCAATTTTGCAAAAGTATTGCAACATGCGCTAAACTTTCGTAACAGTTTCTTATAATACAACGAAAAATTCAACCAGTTACTCCAGTTTACGACTACCTATGTATCTATTTTGTGTTTCAAATCATATTTAAATTGATATTTTTCTTTTATGTTTCAAATCATGCCAAAATTGTTGAAAAATTAACATCTAAGCATTAATTACACTTTTTAAGTTTTTAATTCTTTCTTTTGTACTTTTTTTTTTATAAATTAAATGAAATGTCATATCAGGCAGACGGCAGAATAGCCAAGACCTTATTCTTAGGATAATAATATTGTTAACCATTTCATAATAAAATAAAGAATTTTAATAATAATAATAATAATACTAATAATATCAGACATTTGACATCGAGTAACATAATTTTCTTTTAACTTTGACATTCTGGCAAAAACAAAATCGACACTGGCAGACTGACTTACTGACAGACTGACAGACTGACTGACTGACAGACTGACAGACTGACAGACTGACAGACTGACAGACTGACAGACTGACAGACTGACAGACTGACAGACTGACAGACTGACAGACTGACAGACTGCGGACTGACAGACTGACAGACTGACAGACTGACAGACTGACAGACTGACAGACTGACAGACTGACAGACTGACAGACTGACAGACTGACAGACTGACAGACTGACAGACTGACAGACTGACAGACTGACAGACTGACAGACTGACAGACTGACAGACTGACAGACTGACAGACTGACAGACTGACAGACTGACAGACTGACAGACTGACAGACTGACAGACTGACAGACTGACAGACTGACAGACTGACAGACTGACAGACTGACAGACTGACAGACTGACAGACTGACAGACTGACAGACTGACAGACTGACAGACTGACAGACTGACAGACTGACAGACTGACAGACTGACAGACTGACAGACTGACAGACTGACAGACTGACAGACTGACAGACTGACAGACTGACAGACTGACAGACTGACAGACTGACAGACTGACAGACTGACAGACTGACAGACTGACAGACTGACAGACTGACAGACTGACAGACTGACAGACTGACAGACTGACAGACTGACAGACTGACAGACTGACAGACTGACAGACTGACAGACTGACAGACTGACAGACTGACAGACTGACAGACTGACAGACTGACAGACTGACAGACTGACAGACTGACAGACTGACAGACTGACAGACTGACAGACTGACAGACTGACAGACTGACAGACTGACAGACTGACAGACTGACAGACTGACAGACTGACAGACTGACAGACTGACAGACTGACAGACTGACAGACTGACAGACTGACAGACTGACAGACTGACAGACTGACAGACTGACAGACTGACAGACTGACAGACTGACAGACTGACAGACTGACAGACTGACAGACTGACAGACTGACAGACTGACAGACTGACAGACTGACAGACTGACAGACTGACAGACTGACAGACTGACAGACTGACAGACTGACAGACTGACAGACTGACAGACTGACAGACTGACAGACTGACAGACTGACAGACTGACAGACTGACAGACTGACAGACTGACAGACTGACAGACTGACAGACTGACAGACTGAAAGACTGACAGACTGACAGACTGACAGACTGACAGACTGACAGACTGACAGACTGACAGACTGACAGACTTACAGACTGACAGACTGACAGACTGACACACTGACAGACTGACAGACTGACAGACTGACAGACTGACAGACTGACAGACTGACAGACTGACAGACTGACAGACTGACAGACTGACAGACTGACAGACTGACAGACTGACAGACTGACACACTGAGAGACTGACAGACTGACAGACTGACACACTGACAGACTGACAGACTGACAGACTGACAGACTGACAGACTGACAGACTGACAGACTGACAGACTGACAGACTGACAGACTGACAGACTGACAGACTGACAGACTGACAGACTGACAGACTGACAGACTGACAGACTGACAGACTGACAGACTGACAGACTGACAGACTGACAGACTGACAGACTGACAGACTGACAGACTGACAGACTGACAGACTGACAGACTGACAGACTGACAGACTGACAGACTGACAGACTGACAGACTGACAGACTGACAGACTGACAGACTGACAGACTGACAGACTGACAGACTGACAGACTGACAGACTGACAGACTGACAGACTGACAGACTGACAGACTGACAGACTGACAGACTGACAGACTGACAGACTGACAGACTGACAGACTGACAGACTGACAGACTGACAGACTGACAGACTGACAGACTGACAGACTGACAGACTGACAGACTGACAGACTGACAGACTGACAGACTGACAGACTGACAGACTGACAGACTGACAGACTGACAGACTGACAGACTGACAGACTGACAGACTGACAGACTGACAGACTGACAGACTGACAGACTGACAGACTGACAGACTGACAGACTGACAGACTGACAGACTGACAGACTGACAGACTGACAGACTGACAGACTGACAGACTGACAGACTGACAGACTGACAGACTGACAGACTGACAGACTGACAGACTGACAGACTGACAGACTGACAGACTGACAGACTGACAGACTGACAGACTGACAGACTGACAGACTGACAGACTGACAGACTGACAGACTGACAGACTGACAGACTGACAGACTGACAGACTGACAGACTGACAGACTGACAGACTGACAGACTGACAGACTGACAGACTGACAGACTGACAGACTGACAGACTGACAGACTGACAGACTGACAGACTGACAGACTGACAGACTGACAGACTGACAGACTGACAGACTGACAGACTGACAGACTGACAGACTGACAGACTGACAGACTGACAGACTGACAGACTGACAGACTGACAGACTGACAGACTGACAGACTGACAGACTGACAGACTGACAGACTGACAGACTGACAGACTGACAGACTGACAGACTGACAGACTGACAGACTGACAGACTGACAGACTGACAGACTGACAGACTGACAGACTGACAGACTGACAGACTGACAGACTGACAGACTGACAGACTGACAGACTGACAGACTGACAGACTGACAGACTGACAGACTGACAGACTGACAGACTGACAGACTGACAGACTGACAGACTGACAGACTGACAGACTGACAGACTGACAGACTGACAGACTGACAGACTGACAGACTGACAGACTGACAGACTGACAGACTGACAGACTGACAGACTGACAGACTGACAGACTGACAGACTGACAGACTGACAGACTGACAGACTGACAGACTGACAGACTGACAGACTGACAGACTGACAGACTGACAGACTGACAGACTGACAGACTGACAGACTGACAGACTGACAGACTGACAGACTGACAGACTGACAGACTGACAGACTGACAGACTGACAGACTGACAGACTGACAGACTGACAGACTGACAGACTGACAGACTGACAGACTGACAGACTGACAGACTGACAGACTGACAGACTGACAGACTGACAGATGACAGACTGACAGACTGACAGACTGACAGACTGACAGACTGACAGACTGACAGACTGACAGACTGGCAGACTGACAGATTGACAGACTGACAGACTGACAGACTGACAGACTGACAGACTGACAGACTGACAGACTGACAGACTGACAGACTGACAGACTGACAGACTGACAGACTGACAGACTGACAGACTGACAGACTGACAGACTGACAGACTGACAGACTGACAGACTGACAGACTGACAGACTGACAGACTGACAGACTGACAGACTGACAGACTGACAGACTGACAGACTGACAGACTGACAGACTGACAGACTGACAGACTGACAGACTGACAGACTGACAGACTGACAGACTGACAGACTGACAGACTGACAGACTGACAGACTGACAGACTGACAGACTGACAGACTGACAGACTGACAGACTGACAGACTGACAGACTGACAGACTGACAGACTGACAGACTGACAGACTGACAGACTGACAGACTGACAGACTGACAGACTGACAGACTGACAGACTGACAGACTGACAGACTGACAGACTGACAGACTGACAGACTGACAGACTGACAGACTGACAGACTGACAGACTGACAGACTGACAGACTGACAGACTGACAGACTGACAGACTGACAGACTGACAGACTGACAGACTGACAGACTGACAGACTGACAGACTGACAGACTGACAGACTGACAGACTGACAGACTGACAGACTGACAGACTGACAGACTGACAGACTGACAGACTGACAGACTGACAGACTGACAGACTGACAGACTGACAGACTGACAGACTGACAGACTGACAGACTGACAGACTGACAGACTGACAGACTGACAGACTGACAGACTGACAGACTGACAGACTGACAGACTGACAGACTGACAGACTGACAGACTGACAGACTGACAGACTGACAGACTGACAGACTGACAGACTGACAGACTGACAGACTGACAGACTGACAGACTGACAGACTGACAGACTGACAGACTGACAGACTGACAGACTGACAGACTGACAGACTGACAGACTGACAGACTGACAGACTGACAGACTGACAGACTGACAGACTGACAGACTGACAGACTGACAGACTGACAGACTGACAGACTGACAGACTGACAGACTGACAGACTGACAGACTGACAGACTGACAGACTGACAGACTGACAGACTGACAGACTGACAGACTGACAGACTGACAGACTGACAGACTGACAGACTGACAGACTGACAGACTGACAGACTGACAGACTGACAGACTGACAGACTGACAGACTGACAGACTGACAGACTGACAGACTGACAGACTGACAGACTGACAGACTGACAGACTGACAGACTGACAGACTGACAGACTGACAGACTGACAGACTGACAGACTGACAGACTGACAGACTGACAGACTGACAGACTGACAGACTGACAGACTGACAGACTGACAGACTGACAGACTGACAGACTGACAGACTGACAGACTGACAGACTGACAGACTGACAGACTGACAGACTGACAGACTGACAGACTGACAGACTGACAGACTGACAGACTGACAGACTGACAGACTGACAGACTGACAGACTGACAGACTGACAGACTGACAGACTGACAGACTGACAGACTGACAGACTGACAGACTGACAGACTGACAGACTGACAGACTGACAGACTGACAGACTGACAGACTGACAGACTGACAGACTGACAGACTGACAGACTGACAGACTGACAGACTGACAGACTGACAGACTGACAGACTGACAGACTGACAGACTGACAGACTGACAGACTGACAGACTGACAGACTGACAGACTGACAGACTGACAGACTGACAGACTGACAGACTGACAGACTGACAGACTGACAGACTGACAGACTGACAGACTGACAGACTGACAGACTGACAGACTGACAGACTGACAGACTGACAGACTGACAGACTGACAGACTGACAGACTGACAGACTGACAGACTGACAGACTGACAGACTGACAGACTGACAGACTGACAGACTGACAGACTGACAGACTGACAGACTGACAGACTGACAGACTGACAGACTGACAGACTGACAGACTGACAGACTGACAGACTGACAGACTGACAGACTGACAGACTGACAGACTGACAGACTGACAGACTGACAGACTGACAGACTGACAGACTGACAGACTGACAGACTGACAGACTGACAGACTGACAGACTGACAGACTGACAGACTGACAGACTGACAGACTGACAGACTGACAGACTGACAGACTGACAGACTGACAGACTGACAGACTGACAGACTGACAGACTGACAGACTGACAGACTGACAGACTGACAGACTGACAGACTGACAGACTGACAGACTGACAGACTGACAGACTGACAGACTGACAGACTGACAGACTGACAGACTGACAGACTGACAGACTGACAGACTGACAGACTGACAGACTGACAGACTGACAGACTGACAGACTGACAGACTGACAGACTGACAGACTGACAGACTGACAGACTGACAGACTGACAGACTGACAGACTGACAGACTGACAGACTGACAGACTGACAGACTGACAGACTGACAGACTGACAGACTGACAGACTGACAGACTGACAGACTGACAGACTGACAGACTGACAGACTGACAGACTGACAGACTGACAGACTGACAGACTGACAGACTGACAGACTGACAGACTGACAGACTGACAGACTGACAGACTGACAGACTGACAGACTGACAGACTGACAGACTGACAGACTGACAGACTGACAGACTGACAGACTGACAGACTGACAGACTGACAGACTGACAGACTGACAGACTGACAGACTGACAGACTGACAGACTGACAGACTGACAGACTGACAGACTGACAGACTGACAGACTGACAGACTGACAGACTGACAGACTGACAGACTGACAGACTGACAGACTGACAGACTGACAGACTGACAGACTGACAGACTGACAGACTGACAGACTGACAGACTGACAGACTGACAGACTGACAGACTGACAGACTGACAGACTGACAGACTGACAGACTGACAGACTGACAGACTGACAGACTGACAGACTGACAGACTGACAGACTGACAGACTGACAGACTGACAGACTGACAGACTGACAGACTGACAGACTGACAGACTGACAGACTGACAGACTGACAGACTGACAGACTGACAGACTGACAGACTGACAGACTGACAGACTGACAGACTGACAGACTGACAGACTGACAGACTGACAGACTGACAGACTGACAGACTGACAGACTGACAGACTGACAGACTGACAGACTGACAGACTGACAGACTGACAGACTGACAGACTGACAGACTGACAGACTGACAGACTGACAGACTGACAGACTGACAGACTGACAGACTGACAGACTGACAGACTGACAGACTGACAGACTGACAGACTGACAGACTGACAGACTGACAGACTGACAGACTGACAGACTGACAGACTGACAGACTGACAGACTGACAGACTGACAGACTGACAGACTGACAGACTGACAGACTGACAGACTGACAGACTGACAGACTGACAGACTGACAGACTGACAGACTGACAGACTGACAGACTGACAGACTGACAGACTGACAGACTGACAGACTGACAGACTGACAGACTGACAGACTGACAGACTGACAGACTGACAGACTGACAGACAGACTGACAGACTGACAGACTGACAGACTGACAGACTGACAGACTGACAGACTGACAGACTGACAGACTGACAGACTGACAGACTGACAGACTGACAGACTGACAGACTGACAGACTGACAGACTGACAGACTGACAGACTGACAGACTGACAGACTGACAGACTGACAGACTGACAGACTGACAGACTGACAGACTGACAGACTGACAGACTGACAGACTGACAGACTGACAGACTGACAGACTGACAGACTGACAGACTGACAGACTGACAGACTGACAGACTGACAGACTGACAGACTGACAGACTGACAGACTGACAGACTGACAGACTGACAGACTGACAGACTGACAGACTGACAGACTGACAGACTGACAGACTGACAGACTGACAGACTGACAGACTGACAGACTGACAGACTGACAGACTGACAGACTGACAGACTGACAGACTGACAGACTGACAGACTGACAGACTGACAGACTGACAGACTGACAGACTGACAGACTGACAGACTGACAGACTGACAGACTGACAGACTGACAGACTGACAGACTGACAGACTGACAGACTGACAGACTGACAGACTGACAGACTGACAGACTGACAGACTGACAGACTGACAGACTGACAGACTGACAGACTGACAGACTGACAGACTGACAGACTGACAGACTGACAGACTGACAGACTGACAGACTGACAGACTGACAGACTGACAGACTGACAGACTGACAGACTGACAGACTGACAGACTGACAGACTGACAGACTGACAGACTGACAGACTGACAGACTGACAGACTGACAGACTGACAGACTGACAGACTGACAGACTGACAGACTGACAGACTGACAGACTGACAGACTGACAGACTGACAGACTGACAGACTGACAGACTGACAGACTGACAGACTGACAGACTGACAGACTGACAGACTGACAGACTGACAGACTGACAGACTGACAGACTGACAGACTGACAGACTGACAGACTGACAGACTGACAGACTGACAGACTGACAGACTGACAGACTGACAGACTGACAGACTGACAGACTGACAGACTGACAGACTGACAGACTGACAGACTGACAGACTGACAGACTGACAGACTGACAGACTGACAGACTGACAGACTGACAGACTGACAGACTGACAGACTGACAGACTGACAGACTGACAGACTGACAGACTGACAGACTGACAGACTGACAGACTGACAGACTGACAGACTGACAGACTGACAGACTGACAGACTGACAGACTGACAGACTGACAGACTGACAGACTGACAGACTGACAGACTGACAGACTGACAGACTGACAGACTGACAGACTGACAGACTGACAGACTGACAGACTGACAGACTGACAGACTGACAGACTGACAGACTGACAGACTGACAGACTGACAGACTGACAGACTGACAGACTGACAGACTGACAGACTGACAGACTGACAGACTGACAGACTGACAGACTGACAGACTGACAGACTGACAGACTGACAGACTGACAGACTGACAGACTGACAGACTGACAGACTGACAGACTGACAGACTGACAGACTGACAGACTGACAGACTGACAGACTGACAGACTGACAGACTGACAGACTGACAGACTGACAGACTGACAGACTGACAGACTGACAGACTGACAGACTGACAGACTGACAGACTGACAGACTGACAGACTGACAGACTGACAGACTGACAGACTGACAGACTGACAGACTGACAGACTGACAGACTGACAGACTGACAGACTGACAGACTGACAGACTGACAGACTGACAGACTGACAGACTGACAGACTGACAGACTGACAGACTGACAGACTGACAGACTGACAGACTGACAGACTGACAGACTGACAGACTGACAGACTGACAGACTGACAGACTGACAGACTGACAGACTGACAGACTGACAGACTGACAGACTGACAGACTGACAGACTGACAGACTGACAGACTGACAGACTGACAGACTGACAGACTGACAGACTGACAGACTGACAGACTGACAGACTGACAGACTGACAGACTGACAGACTGACAGACTGACAGACTGACAGACTGACAGACTGACAGACTGACAGACTGACAGACTGACAGACTGACAGACTGACAGACTGACAGACTGACAGACTGACAGACTGACAGACTGACAGACTGACAGACTGACAGACTGACAGACTGACAGACTGACAGACTGACAGACTGACAGACTGACAGACTGACAGACTGACAGACTGACAGACTGACAGACTGACAGACTGACAGACTGACAGACTGACAGACTGACAGACTGACAGACTGACAGACTGACAGACTGACAGACTGACAGACTGACAGACTGACAGACTGACAGACTGACAGACTGACAGACTGACAGACTGACAGACTGACAGACTGACAGACTGACAGACTGACAGACTGACAGACTGACAGACTGACAGACTGACAGACTGACAGACTGACAGACTGACAGACTGACAGACTGACAGACTGACAGACTGACAGACTGACAGACTGACAGACTGACAGACGACTGACAGACTGACAGACTGACAGACTGACAGACTGACAGACTGACAGACTGACAGACTGACAGACTGACAGACTGACAGACTGACAGACTGACAGACTGACAGACTGACAGACTGACAGACTGACAGACTGACAGACTGACAGACTGACAGACTGACAGACTGACAGACTGACAGACTGACAGACTGACAGACTGACAGACTGACAGACTGACAGACTGACAGACTGACAGACTGACAGACTGACAGACTGACAGACTGACAGACTGACAGACTGACAGACTGACAGACTGACAGACTGACAGACTGACAGACTGACAGACTGACAGACTGACAGACTGACAGACTGACAGACTGACAGACTGACAGACTGACAGACTGACAGACTGACAGACTGACAGACTGACAGACTGACAGACTGACAGACTGACAGACTGACAGACTGACAGACTGACAGACTGACAGACTGACAGACTGACAGACTGACAGACTGACAGACTGACAGACTGACAGACTGACAGACTGACAGACTGACAGACTGACAGACTGACAGACTGACAGACTGACAGACTGACAGACTGACAGACTGACAGACTGACAGACTGACAGACTGACAGACTGACAGACTGACAGACTGACAGACTGACAGACTGACAGACTGACAGACTGACAGACTGACAGACTGACAGACTGACAGACTGACAGACTGACAGACTGACAGACTGACAGACTGACAGACTGACAGACTGACAGACTGACAGACTGACAGACTGACAGACTGACAGACTGACAGACTGACAGACTGACAGACTGACAGACTGACAGACTGACAGACTGACAGACTGACAGACTGACAGACTGACAGACTGACAGACTGACAGACTGACAGACTGACAGACTGACAGACTGACAGACTGACAGACTGACAGACTGACAGACTGACAGACTGACAGACTGACAGACTGACAGACTGACAGACTGACAGACTGACAGACTGACAGACTGACAGACTGACAGACTGACAGACTGACAGACTGACAGACTGACAGACTGACAGACTGACAGACTGACAGACTGACAGACTGACAGACTGACAGACTGACAGACTGACAGACTGACAGACTGACAGACTGACAGACTGACAGACTGACAGACTGACAGACTGACAGACTGACAGACTGACAGACTGACAGACTGACAGACTGACAGACTGACAGACTGACAGACTGACAGACTGACAGACTGACAGACTGACAGACTGACAGACTGACAGACTGACAGACTGACAGACTGACAGACTGACAGACTGACAGACTGACAGACTGACAGACTGACAGACTGACAGACTGACAGACTGACAGACTGACAGACTGACAGACTGACAGACTGACAGACTGACAGACTGACAGACTGACAGACTGACAGACTGACAGACTGACAGACTGACAGACTGACAGACTGACAGACTGACAGACTGACAGACTGACAGACTGACAGACTGACAGACTGACAGACTGACAGACTGACAGACTGACAGACTGACAGACTGACAGATGACAGACTGACAGACTGACAGACTGACAGACTGACAGACTGACAGACTGACAGACTGACAGACTGACAGACTGACAGACTGACAGACTGACAGACTGACAGACTGACAGACTGACAGACTGACAGACTGACAGACTGACAGACTGACAGACTGACAGACTGACAGACTGACAGACTGACAGACTGACAGACTGACAGACTGACAGACTGACAGACTGACAGACTGACAGACTGACAGACTGACAGACTGACAGACTGACAGACTGACAGACTGACAGACTGACAGACTGACAGACTGACAGACTGACAGACTGACAGACTGACAGACTGACAGACTGACAGACTGACAGACTGACAGACTGACAGACTGACAGACTGACAGACTGACAGACTGACAGACTGACAGACTGACAGACTGACAGACTGACTGACAGACTGACAGACTGACAGACTGACAGACTGACAGATGACAGACTGACAGACTGACAGACTGACAGACTGACAGACTGACAGACTGACAGACTGACAGACTGACAGACTGACAGACTGACAGACTGACAGACTGACAGACTGACAGACTGACAGACTGACAGACTGACAGACTGACAGACTGACAGACTGACAGACTGACAGACTGACAGACTGACAGACTGACAGACTGACAGACTGACAGACTGACAGACTGACAGACTGACAGACTGACAGACTGACAGACTGACAGACTGACAGACTGACAGACTGACAGACTGACAGACTGACAGACTGACAGACTGACAGACTGACAGACTGACAGACTGACAGACTGACAGACTGACAGACTGACAGACTGACAGACTGACAGACTGACAGACTGACAGACTGACAGACTGACAGACTGACAGACTGACAGACTGACAGACTGACAGACTGACAGACTGACAGACTGACAGACTGACAGACTGACAGACTGACAGACTGACAGACTGACAGACTGACAGACTGACAGACTGACAGACTGACAGACTGACAGACTGACAGACTGACAGACTGACAGACTGACAGACAGACTGACAGACTGACAGACTGACAGACTGACAGACTGACAGACTGACAGACTGACAGACTGACAGACTGACAGACTGACAGACTGACAGACTGACAGACTGACAGACTGACAGACTGACAGACTGACAGACTGACAGACTGACAGACTGACAGACTGACAGACAGACTGACAGACTGACAGACTGACAGACTGACA
>CAJVCO010000420.1:0-18346 GCA_910595825.1 Philhelius pedissequus | reverse complement strand
ATAATAATAATAATAATAATAATAATAATAATAATAATAATAATAATAATAATAATAATAATAATAATAATAATAATAATAATAATAATGATAATAATAATAATAATAATAATAATAATAATAATAATAATAATAATAATAATAATAATAATAATAATAATAATAATAATAATAATAATAATAATAATAATAATAATAATAATAATAATAATAATAATAATAATAATAATAATAATAATAATAATAATAATAATAATAATAATAATAATAATAATAATAATAATAATAATAATAATAATAATAATAATAATAATAATAATAATAATAATAATAATAATAATAATAATAATAATAATAATAATAATAATAATAATAATAATAATAATAATAATAATAATAATAATAATAATAATAATAATAATAATAATAATAATAATAATAATAATAATATAATAATAATAATAATAATAATAATAATAATAATAATAATAATAATAATAATAATAATAATAATAATAATAATAATAATAATAATAATAATAATAATAATAATAATAATAATAATAATAATAATAATAATAATAATAATAATAATAATAATAATAATAATAATAATAATAATAATAATAATAATAATAATAATAATAATAATAATAATAATAATAATAATAATAATAATGATAATAATAATAATAATAATAATAATAATAATAATAATAATAATAATAATAATAATAATAATAATAATAATAATAATTTTTTTTTTTTTTTTTTTTTTTTTTTTTTTTTTTTTTTTTTTTTTTTTTTTTTTTTTTTTTTTTTTTTTTTTTTTTTTTTTTTTTTTTTTTTTTTTTTTTTTTTCCTTTAGGGTTTCAGGAGAAATGCTTTATGCACCATAAGGATGTCTTATTGGCGTTGACCCTAGACAATCCCCGTGTGCCGGACTCGGTATGGGTTCCCCATACCGGCTAAAACTCCTTATAACCCTTTCAGCTTCCACCCCCCCGGAACCGCTCTTTGCATTACTTCAGGGGGCTCTTGTGATTAGCTTGCGGGTTCAACTGTTTCCCGATTGTTTTCTTCTTCTCTCTTTTTCCTTCTGAGAATGCCTTCGATGTACGTGCAGATTTTGCGCCACGTTAGATCGCTGGTCAACATCTTATCCACTATGTTGTCTGGGCTTAGAGCTCCAATCTCTCTTTCTATGTCTGCGCGTTGAGATTCCCATCTACTACAAGCGAAGAAAGTGTGGTATACGTCGTCTGCTTCGGAGTCGCCGTACTGGCAGGCTGGACTACTTGTTTTGCCGATCTTATGAAGGAAGGCGTTGAAGTATCCGTGTCCAGTGAGTAACTGGGTGACGTAATAGTTAACCTCACCGTGTTTCCGGTCATTCCATTTGCTCACTTCTCTGATCAGCCTCGCTGTCCAGCGTCCTCTCGTTTCCGAGCTCCAGCGCTCTTGCCACTTTTGTTTCGTGCGCTGCTTTGCCTGTTCGGTAGCCGCTTCCGTTCCCATTTCCGCCTTTTTGTCGTAGACGTACTTCCTTTCTGCCGCTAGGAGATCGATGGGTGTCACTCCCGCGACTATCAATACGGCTGGTTCCGAAACCGTTCGGTAAGAGCTAGCCACACGTAGAGCTCCACATCTTTGCACTGCCGCCATCTGTTTCCGGTACTTCTCCTGTTTTAGGGCATCTGCCCAAATTTCGCTTCCGTAAAGAAGAATGGAGTGGGTTATCGACATCAGTAACCTTCGCTTACTGGCCATTGGTCCACCAACATTTGCCATCAGTTTAGTGAGGGAGGCTGTCACTTTGGATGCGCGTTCAGCAGCTGACCGTATTTGTTCCCAGAAATTTAGCTTAGTATCTAGTCTTATTCCCAGGTATTTAACAGCTTTCTTACTAGTTACGATCTCAGACTCAATGTAGAAGTCGATTAGCGTGGGGATTCGCTTTTTTGTTAGAAGCAATACTTCGGTTTTTTCGGTAGCCAGAGACAACCCGTGTTCTACCATCCAGGAATTCGTTCTTCGCATAACTTGGTTCAGTTTTCTCTGCGCGCTTGCGGTATCTCTTGCTGTTATTACCGCGGCAACATCATCTGCGTACCCAACTAGGAAAGAGTCCTCAGGCATATCCATGCAAAATATATCATCGTAAGCGATATTCCAGAGGTCAGGTCCGAGGATAGATCCTTGGGCTGCGCCTGCCGTGATATCTTTGCTTCTTGGTCCTTCTGTTGTTTGATAGATAAGTTCGCGGTCTCTGAGATAGTCTCTTACCATCTGTAAAATATACTCCGGGATTCGGAACTTTCTTTCCAGTGCGGTCAGGATATCTGTCCACCTCACAGAATTGAAGGCGTTACGGACGTCTAGTGTTGCCAAAAGCACTATTTTCCTGGTGAAATGATTTCCCCGCTGGGCATTTTCAGCAGCTCTTACTACTTCTTGTATCGCTCCTATTGTTGATCGGCGTTTTCTGAACCCATACTGTCTTTCAGTCAAGTCTCCCCTACTTTGTATCGCGGCTATAAGGCGCGGCTGTAGTAATTTCTCTAATAGTTTTCCTGTTGTGTCCAGCATGCATAGAGGCCTATATGCAGATGGGGATTCTGTATTACCTTTGTTTTTGTTTATCAGTACCAGCCGTTGTTTTTTCCAACGATTGGGAAAAATCCCCTCAGTTAAGCAGCTATTGTACATGTTAAGGAGCATAATAATAATAATAATAATAATAATAATAATAATAATAATAATAATAATAATAATAATAATAATAATAATAATAATAATAATAATAATAATAATAATAATAATAATAATAATAATAATAATAATAATAATAATAATAATAATAATAATAATAATAATAATAATAATAATAATAATAATAATAATAATAATAATAATAATAATAATAATAATAATAATAATAATAATAATAATAATAATAATAATAATAATAATAATAATAATAATAATAATAATAATAATAATAATAATAATAATAATAATAATAATAATAATAATAATAATAATAATAATAATAATAATAATAATAATAATATAATAATAATAATAATAATAATAATAATAATAATAATAATAATAATAATAATAATAATAATAATAATAATAATAATAATAATAATAATAATAATAATAATAATAATAATAATAATAATAATAATAATAATAATAATAATAATAATAATAATAATAATAATAATAATAATAATAATAATAATAATAATAATAATAATAATAATAATAATAATAATAATAATAATAATAATAATAATAATAATAATAATAATAATAATAATAATAATAATAATAATAATAATAATAATAATAATAATAATAATAATAATAATAATAATAATAATAATAATAATATAATAATAATAATAATAATAATAATAATAATAATAATAATAATAATAATAATAATAATAATAATAATAATAATAATAATAATAATAATAATAATAATAATAATAATAATAATAATAATAATAATAATAATAATAATAATAATAATAATAATAATAATAATAATAATAATAATAATAATAATAATAATAATAATAATAATAATAATAATAATAATAATAATAATAATAATAATAATAATAATAATAATAATAATAATAATAATAATAATAATAATAATAATAATAATAATAATAATAATAATAATAATAATAATAATAATAATAATAATAATAATAATAATAATAATAATAATAATAATAATAATAATAATAATAATAATAATAATAATAATAATAATAATAATAATAATAATAATAATAATAATAATAATAATAATAATAATAATAATAATAATAATAATAATAATAATAATAATAATAATAATAATAATAATAATAATAATAATAATAATAATAATAATAATAATAATAATAATAATAATAATAATAATAATAATAATAATAATAATAATAATAATAATAATAATAATAATAATAATAATAATAATAATAATAATAATAATAATAATAATAATAATAATAATAATAATAATAATAATAATAATAATAATAATAATAATAATAATAATAATAATAATAATAATAATAATAATAATAATAATAATAATAATAATAATAATAATAATAATAATAATAATAATAATAATAATAATAATAATAATAATAATAATAATAATAATAATAATAATAATAATAATAATAATAATAATAATAATAATAATAATAATAATAATAATAATAATAATAATAATAATAATAATAATAATAATAATAATAATAATAATAATAATAATAATAATAATAATAATAATAATAATAATAATAATAATAATAATAATAATAATAATAATAATAATAATAATAATAATAATAATAATAATAATAATAATAATAATAATAATAATAATAATAATAATAATAATAATAATAATAATAATAATAATAATAATAATAATAATAATAATAATAATAATAATAATAATAATAATAATAATAATAATAATAATAATAATAATAATAATAATAATAATAATAATAATAATAATAATAATAATAATAATAATAATAATAATAATAATAATAATAATAATAATAATAATAATAATAATAATAATAATAATAATAATAATAATAATAATAATAATAATAATAATAATAATAATAATAATAATAATAATAATAATAATAATAATAATAATAATAATAATAATAATAATAATAATAATAATAATAATAATAATAATAATAATAATAATAATAATAATAATAATAATTATAATAATAATAATAATAATAATAATAATAATAATAATAATAATAATAATAATAATAATAATAATGGGGAGGGGTAAAAGTGAGAGGAAAAAGAATTTGCTCGCTGGCATACGCAGATGATGTGGTAGTATTGGCGAAAAACGAAGAAGAGATGCCATGTATGATAAGGATACTGGAAAAATATTTCGAAAAGAAAAAACTAGAATTAAACGTTGGAAAGACGAAAGTGATGACGTTTCGAAAAGGAGGAGGGAGGAATAAAACAGTAGATTGGAGATGGAGGGGAAAGCAAATAGAGGAAGTAAGGGAGTTTAAATACTTGGGCTATGTGTTCAAAAAGAATGGAGGGCAGGAGGCACATATAAAGGACAGAGCAAAAAAGGCAGCAGCGGTCATGAAGGAAGCATGGGGGATTGGAAGGAGAAAATTCGAGAGGGTATGGGAGAGGAAGATGTGGCTTTTTGACACCCTGGTATGGACGGTGATGGGGTATGGAGCGGAAATATGGGGATGGGAGGAAAGAAAAGAAATTGAAACAATGCAAGAGAGGTACCTCAAATGGACACTAGGTGTAGAATGGCAAACTCCAGGATACATGGTGAGAGAAGAAACAAAAAGAGACAAGATAAGGATAAGAGCAGGGAGAAGGGCATGGAAATATGAAGAGAAGTTAACAGATGGAAAGGGAAGTGAAATAGCGAGGGAATTTATTTATTTATTTATTTATTTCTCTCAACTACACACAAACATTATGCTTCAGTTGAATCAAAAATGTAGGTATAAAATAATGAATAGATAAGCAAAAACATAATTATTTAATAATAAAAAAAATATTAACATTTTAAAAGAAGAATTTAAGAAATGGAAAGATTATATTATAATAATAATTAGGAGGATAACAATTTTTTTTTAAGACTGTTCTTTGACAAGTTAAAATCTATACAATCATAAAAACAATTAAAGTCAATGCACATGACATTTAAAGTTTCATTTAAACCATAATTAGATCTTGCAAAAGAAGTATAAAAAAATCAGAGTTACGATTTATTCTGGATCGAGAATTTGTATTCAGCATACTGAGGATGTGAGAGGAACAAATTGATCCAGATAGTAATTGAAACAGGAAAAGAACATTATTCACTTCCCTTCTTTTTTTCAGCGTCGATAGGTTTAATAGATTCAAACGATTTTCATAAGACGGAAGACGGTGATTTGGATCCCATGGAAGTTGACGAAGGACGAATAACAAAAACTGTTTTTGAACACTTTCAATTTTATTTATTGAAACATTATACATAGGACACCACACGTAGCTACAATACTCCAAGACGGGACGGACGAGACCGCAGTAATGGGTTTTCGATATATAAGGGTCATTTAATTCTTTAGAAAACCTCTTAATTAATCCGAGACGACTTCTTGCCTTACTAGTGATAACGTCAATATGGCAGTTAAATGACAATTTTGCATCAAATAAGACTCCCAAATCATTAAATGTGTCAACACGATCAACCACGCATTCATCAATGTAATACGAGGAATCAATGGGGTTTTTTATCCTGGTGTACGACATCACTTTGCACTTTTTAGTATTTAGTTCCATTCCATTTGAAACACACCATTCAAAGGCTCTGTCAATATCATCCTGCAGAAACAGATATCCATTTGAGTTCGAAAAGCTATAGAACATTTTGAAGTCATCTGCGAAGATTAGTATTTTTGAGTAGAGAATATTCATACCAATGTCATTAATATACAGGACGAAGAGAAGTGGACCAATATGACTACCTTGAGGAACTCCGGACAGCACATTAATAATTTTAGATAGGCAGTTTTTAAAGCGAACATATTGAATACGATTTTTTAAATACGATTTGATCCAATCAATTATCCACGCTGGAAATCCATACCTTTCCAACTTAAGAGAAAGTATAGAATGACTGACCCTATCAAATGCTTTACTTAGATCAGCGTAAAAAACATCAGTTTGGAGTTTATTTTGTATATTTATATTAATTTGGTTTGTAGACTTTTGTAGACAAAATCCATGTTGTTCAGGAACGATTAATGACTTACAGAAAAATTGAATATGTTTCGAAACTATATTTTCAAACAACTTTGGTATGCATGAAAGTTTTGCAATACCTCTATAATTCTCAACATTGTTTTTATTTCCACACTTATGAAGAGGTAAAATAAACGAAGACTTCCACAGTTCAGGAAAAACACCAGAAGATAAGGCACAGTTAAATATGTGTGTAATCGCAGCACAAATGTAAGACATACAAGTTTTAACAAATATAGACGGAATATTGTCAGGACCAAACGAATATGTACTTTTTAAGCCGTCAATATATTGCACTACTTCCACTTCAGACAGCCTTAACGTAGGTATATCACAGTTAAATTGATTTCGGATTAAATTATCACAGTATTTGGGATTGCACGAGGTATATGTTTGTTGGAAAAAATCAGCAAATAAATTACTTATATCTATATCACAGGAAGAGGACTTATTTTTATATTGCACGGATGTTGGAAAATTTGAATTTTTCCTTTTAGAGTTTATATATTTCCAAAAGTACTTAGGGTTATTTTTAATATTGCACTTTATTTTACTTAAATAGTTCTTATAGGCTGTCCTTAAGGAACTTTTAAATAGTTTTCGATAGTAACAGAACTGATAATAAAAGTTAATTGCGTGTGTTCTCCTCCATTTTTTAAAAAATACGTTTTTTAGGTTTCGTATACGTCTTAAATCATTAGAAAGCCATTGAACTGATGATGCTATAGACAATTTCTTTTTAACGGGAACACAAAGATTAAGACAGTTTTGCAAGATATCATAAAAGTTCACGACACATAAATTAACATCATTACAATCCATTACACTTGACCAATCCACATTGCAAAAATATTGTTCCAATTTTGCCAAGTGAATTTTCTTGAAGTTGAAATTTTTTAACGAAGACGAATTTGTAACATTTGGCTTTTCATCAACACATAATGGCAAATAACACTGAAAAGCATTATGATGTGGTACCTTTGGCAAAAGCCAGTCGTCTACATCCAAAGTTTCGCAAGAAACAGAACAATCAGTAAAGACAAGATTGAGGTAACGCAAACACTCATTCGGCAATCCATTAATTTGATTGAGTCCAGTTAACAGCACGGCTTCAACAAAGTTCCTTTCATAAACAGGACCCTGTACAATAGCATTATAAGTACGTTTATTATCCTCATCCATTTTCCAGCTCAAATTAGTAAGGTTGAAGTCACCAAAAAGCAGTACAAATAAATTCCCAGAATATTCCACAATATCATTTATAGCTGACGAATAACATTCATATACAAAAGACGATGAACCAGACGGTATATACATAGCAGATATTAGAAACGAAGAACTACAATGCGTCAACTTTATAGTTAAAAGTTCTAAATGTATGAACTTATTTGCTAATACAAGTTCAGAATTCAGACAACACTTAACAGCAATTAAAACACCACCTCCTTGTTTATGAATACTATTACATGGATTTCTATCCATTCGGTAGACAGTATATTCTGGTGGACAAATTTCAGCATCAAGTATAGATGAGTTGAGCCATGTTTCAGTAAGTATAATAACATCAAAAAATCAATCAACACAATTTAAGAAAAAAGTTTTTAGTTTCGACTTCATACCTCCAACATTCTGGTAATATACGCTCAGTTTTTTGGAAGGGCAGTTTTATTATTGGGTGTATTTTCAGAAATCCGAGCTACGTTGATTCTTCTCTGTATATTTTTGAATTCATGAGCTATTGTATATTTCGGCCAGAAATCAGGAGATAGCAGGCCTTCAATAACAGTATCAGATGCAAAAATTTTGAAGGAGGATATGTGACGTTCGTAGGAAAATTGCATCTTATGACACTTTAAAGAAATCGACGGAGATAATTTCTTTTTTATATATTTCGCAACCATGTCACAAGTAGTATCAGGATGAAGACGAGATATGAAAACACATTTCTCCGGTGGCACAACAACTAATTCGGCCGAAACACCCTCATCCATTTCGGAAGCTATTGGGCCGACGGTTTGCGAATCAGCTGGAGTTACACCAGGCGAGATATTTACAGGCACAGTGGATAAAATAGGAGAATTAGGTATCTCTTCAATAATCGGAGTAGGTTTCGGATAGGGCGGTAAAATAAAGGAAGGATGCGAATCTGATGAAAAGCAGACAATTTTATTTTCATCCTTCTTTTTGCGCTTTGGTGATAACTCCTTATCCTCAATTTCTAGGTTATTGAACAGAATCTCATAATCAGCTAGTTTTGCTTGCATTTTCGTAAGATCATTTGAAATATCCTTAAACAATCTTTTTGTTTTCTTAAACATTGGAATGTCTACAGGAGATGAAAGAGAGAGGGAGAGATGGACACGTGAGAGTATCAAAATGGGAACAGGGTAGGCAAGAAATGAGGGGAAGGGAGCGAAGAGATGATAGTGCGACTGGATACGAGGGAGTGGAAAGAGAAGACAGAATAGAACAGGAGAAGGAAAGGCGGGAACAAATAAAGGAATCTAGATATAACAGATGGTATAGAGAAATAATGACCGAGGGGATACCGCATTATCTGGAAGCAGGATGGAAGACAGAAAGAACGAGGAGAATAGCAAGAGTTAGACTAGGGAATGAGGTGAGAGAAAGATGGTATTGGAAACGAGAAGAGGAGAGAATGTGCAGACTGTGCGAGGGTGAACCAGAGACGTGGGAACATATAATAGAAAGATGCAGATCAGGAGGAAATGAAGGAAAATCCATAGGGGAAAAGTTGACGGAAATAATGGACGAAAAAGGGAGGGGAGAAGAATGGATAAAAGAGCTAGAGGAAGTGAGAAAAGACAAGACGAGAGGAAGTGGAAGGGATGAGGTAGACTGAAGTCAGGAACGGAATCCTGTAACCCTTAGGGGAATCAGTAATTAACTAACTAACTAATAATAATAATAATAATAATAATAATAATAATAATAATAATAATAATAATAATAATAATAATAATAATAATAATAATAATAATAATAATAATAATAATAATAATAATAATAATAATAATAATAATAATAATAATAATAATAATAATAATAATAATAATAATAATAATAATAATAATAATAATAATAATAATAATAATAATAATAATAATAATAATAATAATAATAATAATAATAATAATAATAATAATAATAATAATAATAATAATAATAATAATAATAATAATAATAATAATAATAATAATAATAATAATAATAATAATAATAATAATAATAATAATAATAATAATAATAATAATAATAATAATAATAATTTTTTTTTTTTTTCCTTTAGGGTTTCAGGAGAAATGCTTTATGCACCATAAGGATGTCATCTTGGCGTTGACCCTAGACAATCCCCGTGTGCCGGACTCGGTATGGTTTCTCCATACCGGCTAAACCTCCTTATAACCCTTTCAGCGTCCACCCCCCCCGGAACCGCTCTTTGCATTACTTCAGGGGGGTTGTTTATATTAACTTACGGGTTCAACTGTTTCCCGAGTGTTTTCCTCTTCTCTTTTTTTTCTTCTGAGAATACGCTCGATATACATGCAGATTTTGTGCCACATCCGGTCGTTGGTCAACATCTTATCTACTATGTTATCTGGGCTGAGTGGTCCCATATCTCTTTCTATTTCTTCACGTTGGGCTTCCCATCTACTGCAAGCAAAGAAAGTGTGGTATGCATCGTCGGTTTCAGAGTCACCGTACTGGCAGGCTGGACTACTTGTTTTGCCGATCTTGTGAAGGAAGGCGTTGAAATATCCGTGTCCGGTGAGTAACTGGGTGACGTAATAGTTAACCTCACCGTGTTTCCGGTCATTCCATTTGCTCACTTCTCTGATCAGCCTCGCTGTCCAGCGTCCTCTCGTTTCCGAGTTCCAGCGCTCTTGCCACTTTTGTTTCGTGCGCTCCTTTGCCTGTTCGGTTGCCAATTTGACGCCGAGTTCCGCTTTTTTGTCGTGCACGTACTTTCTTTGTGCCGCCAGGAGATCGATGGTGTGACACCTGCGATAACAAGGATGGCTGGTTCCGACACAGTTCTGTATGAGCTTGCAACGCGTAGAGCTCCGCGTCTCTGTACTGCTGCCAGCTGCTTTCGATACTTATCCTGCCGAAGTGCGTCTGCCCAGATCTCGCATCCGTAGAGGAGAATGGCGTGCGTGGTCGACATCAGGAGTCTTCGCTTACTGGCCGTAGGCCCACCAACGTTTGCCATCAGTCTGCTCAGTGATGTGGTCACTTTTGCCGCTCGTTCCACCGCATTTTTTATCTGGTGCCAGAAAGTGAGTTTTGTGTTAATAGTCACTCCCAGATAATTTACTGCGTCTTTGCTTCTAATGACTTCAGGGCCGACATGGAAATCTATTAGGGTAGGAATCCTTTTTTTTGTCAGAAGAACTATCTCCGTTTTTTCGGTAGCAAGACAGAGGCCGTGTTCATCCATCCAAAAATTTACCCGTCGCCTGACCTGGTTTAGCTTCCTTTGCGCACTTTCGGTGTCTCTTGCCGTAATCACCGCGGCGATGTCATCTGCGTAACCTACCAGGAAAGTATCTTCTGGCATATCCATGCGAAGAATGCCATCATACGATATGTTCCAGAGGTCCAGCCCCAAGATTGATCCTTGTGCTGCTCCGGACGTGATCTGCTTACATCGCTGGCCTTCTGTTGTTTCGTAGACTAGCTCCCGGTCCTTGAGATAATCTTTCATCATCCGGAGGAGATAGGTTGGGATATTGAAAGTGTTCTCGGGCGCGTTCAGCATGTCACTCCATCTGGCTGAGTTGAATGCATTTTTGACGTCCAGAGTCGCTAGTAATACGATCCGCCTTGAGTAATGATTTCCCTGTTGGGCGATTTGGGTAGCCTTCACTACTTCGTCAATCTCCCCGATCGTAGAGTGGCCTTTTCTAAAACCATGCTGTCTTTCTGACAGATCTCCTGCTGTCTGTACTGCGACTGTGAGTCTTGGTCTAAGCATTTTTTCCAGAAGCTTTCCTGCAGTATTTAGCATACACAGAGGCCTATACGCAGATGGGGACTCCGGGTCACCTTTTCCCTTGCCGATGAGTACTAAACGTTGCGTCTTCCAGCTCCTAAGAAAGACCCCTTCCTCCAGGCAGCTGTTGTACATTTTCAGTAGGAGTTGAGGGCATGTGCGGGCAGTTATTTTTAGCGCTTCCACCGGTATTCCATCCAATCCGGGAGCTCTTTTGCTGTGCATAGTTTTCACAGCTAAACTCAACTCTTCTTCACTGAACGATGGTATTTCCTGTCCTTGGGCCAATGTGGTGTCGGGTGGCCTGACAGGGTGAGTTGGGAAGAGTGTGTCGACTATGTGCTCCATTTTTTCTTCGCTGAAGATAGGGTTGACCATCTGGGCGCCAAGTTTCCGCATAACAATCCTGTAGCCTAGTCCCCAGGGGTCACTGTCTACGTCTTGGCGAAGATTGTCCTACTTTTGTTTTTTGCTCGAATTGATGGCCCTCTTGAGCTCGGATCGTTTTGTTCTGAAATCCGCCAGATCAGTTTCTGTTGCATCAGCGTGTCTTCTTCTTCCCCTGGTGACTTTGCGTCTAAGTTGTAGGCATCTTTTTCGGAGTTCAGCTATTTCTTCGGTCCACCAATATACAGGATCCCTATTTCTATTTCGGTCGGTCCTTCGAGGCATCGAAGCTTCGCACGCGAGGCTTATGAGTCGCATCGTGGCTCCAGCTTTTGTTTCCGCAGATCCCTCTACTCCAAGAGCAGCGGCTTTTCCATCTTCGATCACTGATGAGAAGGTCTCTTCGTTCAATCGGTTTACGTTCCATCTCAGAGCTGGAGTTTGGCTCCGATTTGAAGCTCGAGGTCCGGGATGTTCCAGGTCAAAGATGATGTACTGGTGGTCGCTGCCTGTGTAGCCCTCGATCACTCTCCAATTTTTTATCTTTGCAGATATAGATTCCGTTGCAAAAGTTACATCGGGAATGGTACCTTCGCAGCCAGGTCTCCTGAAAGTAGGTTTGTTTCCTACGTTTGCTACATTTAGTCCACGCCGCGCAGCCATCTCCAGTATTTGCCTTCCTCTTGAGTCTGTGGTTGGCATTCCCCACTCCTGGGATCTAGCATTAAAGTCTCCGGCGACCAAGATCTCCCCTTCGACATCACTCATAAAGTCTTCCAACTTTTCCAGCTTTTGCCGGAACTCATCAATCCTGTCGGATGGGCTGAGATAAGTGCTTATTATTGTGATTCCCTCACATTTTACCCACACAAAGCCCCTATCTGCGCCTTGGCTATTGACGGGGAAGTTTCTTGCATCCGGAATCCATATAGCAGCAGTTCCCAATGAGTCCGCAGTCCAGTTAGGTGCTTCTTTGTTAATGTACTGCTCACTAATGATGACGATATCTGCCTGCAGCTCGTTTCTAAGTCTTACCAGCAGGTTGTTGGCAGTTAGACTCCTGTGAATATTGGCTTGTAGGATTCTGGTCATTGTGGAGCCTTTTGTTTCGCTTTCTCGAGTGCTTGTCGGAAGACTTGGCACTTTCCTGAGCCCGGAGCGTGCTCCAATGATTTCGGATGGGTCTTTAGACCCTCACACAGACAGCACTTCGACGGATTTTGGCATTCTTTTTTCTTGTGGCCCTTTTCTCCGCAGTTGAAACACAGTCCTTGCCCCTTTCTGTCTATGCCATTGCAGGTTGCCTGTTGATGTCCGTACCCAAAGCACTTATAACATCTATGGACTTCCACTCTGCGTCTGATTCTGCATTGCACCCACCCAATCTTTATTCGGGGTATCTTCAACATCTCACTGGCTGCTCTAGCATTCATATGAACTATGGCCATTTTTTGCGAACTTCTGTTCGTTCCTGTGACTATGACTTGAAGATCCAAGTTGGGATCAGATGTCATCCTCTTAATGGCTTCTTGAACTTCTTCAGCTGTGGTCAGCTCATCTAGATCCCTAATCTCCAGACCAACTTTTGGTTCAAGGTTACGGACTGTTGCTCTTTCACCTAGTATGTCTCTGAGAGATTTCCCGAAGCCTTCCTTGTTCTTAGACTCTCGCCCGAGTTCTAAAAGAACTTCCCCTGCTCTGGTCTGTCGTATAGATTTGACTACGGTTTTGGTGTCATCTGGGTTGGCATTTTTTCGAATTTCCCGCAGAATATCGCTGTACTTCTCACTACCTTTCGGTTTGATCAGAATTACCTCGGGGCGTAGATTTCGATGCCTTCTTCTCTTTTCTTTCGCTCCGATTTTAGGCGGCTCTTGAGCTCGCTCCTTATTAGTAGGCTTCAGTTTCACTGGCGCTTTCCCTTGCTTCTTCTTAAGGACTTCTGCAAAGCTGTCTTTCTCGGCGTTTAGAGCTTGAGTGTCCGTAATTTTTAGCTCCTGTGGCTTAGTCGCAGATTCTTTCTCTTTACCCAGCTCGACTGGTTTTTGAGACTTCTTTGTTTTCTTGCCCGTTTCCTTTGTTAGAGGGCTAGATGGTGGTCTCTTGCTTGAAACTGGCGTTTTTTGCGCAGATGTTGTCCTTGTTGTTTCTCCTTGCTTCTTGGGCGCATCCAGTGGCAGTATTTTCCTAACGGTATGTTGTGGCAGTGAGTTTTCCACCGCCGAGGCTTTAATTTTCCACTCCATCTTGTCGAGAGATTCCTCTAGTGCAGAAATTCCGTTTTTGATATCCAAGCTGATATTCTTTTGCTTTGCACATGCATTTTTCATCGCCTTTATGGTAACTCTGCATTTTTGCAACTCAATTGAGAGTATATCCTCCGCGATTTGTACCGTAAGACCCGGCAGGGCTAGATCTATGTTCGCGTTTGAATCCATGAAATTGTGCGATGTTGACTGCGGTCCACTATTCAATTCACCTTTAGGTTTTGATGCTTCAGGCTGTCTTGGCACCTCTACCAAACGGGCGCTCGTGATAGCTTCATGAAAGATATCTCGGACAGCTGGGGTTTTTCCCGTGAGCGTGTCGGTCGGTCCTAAAGGGGTTCCTGCTGCAGATGGTGGTGTATGTTGCAGACGTGCACCCTTCCTGGAAGGATCTATCCTGGGTTCACTTGCAGCTTTCTGTTTCGCGAGAGCCAAGTGTTCCACTCCTGGAGCTAACACTTCCTTTTGTTTTTGACCAGTTGCCGCTGGAGGGGGTGTACGAAGCAGTGTCGTTCCTTTCCTAAAGGGGTTACTACTGGGTTCACTTGTAGCTATACGTTCCGTAGGAGCCAAGTGGGTCACTCCTAGGGCTACGTTTTCTTTTTTATTTGTCTTGCAGTCGTTGTATTTCGACGTCTCGGAGCCCGCGCGCTCACTCCTGACAGACGCCGGTACTGGGGATCCGACTCCCTGCACCGTAAAATTACTCCTTTTCTCATATCTATCCATAATTGGTTTCTTTTTTCTGTGTTCCTTCACATAGTTGCTTTTTTTGGTCCGGGAGTGGTATTTTATTTCCCACTTACTTTGCATTTCTGCGAGAGCGCTCCTCTATCCGCCACCTGAGGACCCGCCCTCTAGGGGGAAGCAACAAACCCCCCGAGGGGGGTTATTATTATTATTATTATTATTATAATAATAATAATAATAATAATAATAATAATAATAATAATAATAATAATAATAATAATAATAATAATAATAATAATAATAATAATAATAATAATAATAATAATAATAATAATAATAATAATAATAATAATAATAATAATAATAATAATAATAATAATAATAATAATAATAATAATAATAATAATAATAATAATAATAATAATAATAATAATAATAATAATAATAATAATAATAATAATAATAATAATAATAATAATAATAATAATAATAATAATAATAATAATAATAATAATAATAATAATAATAATAATAATAATAATAATAATAATAATAATAATAATAATAATAATAATAATAATAATAATAATAATAATAATAATAATAATAATAATAATAATAATAATAATAATAATAATAATAATAATAATAATAATAATAATAATAATAATAATAATATAATAATAATAATAATAATAATAATAATAATAATAATAATAATAATAATAATAATAATAATAATAATAATAATAATAATAATAATAATAATAATAATAATAATAATAATAATAATAATAATAATAATAATAATAATAATAATAATAATAATAATAATAATAATAATAATAATAATAATAATAATAATAATAATAATAATAATAATAATAATAATAATAATAATAATAATAATAATAATAATAATAATAATAATAATAATAATAATAATAATAATAATAATAATAATAATAATAATAATAATAATAATAATAATAATAATAATAATAATAATAATAATAATAATAATAATAATAATAATAATAATAATAATAATAATAATAATAATAATAATAATAATAATAATAATAATAATAATAATAATAATAATAATAATAATAATAATAATAATAATAATAATAATAATAATAATAATAATAATAATAATAATAATAATAATAATAATAATAATAATAATAATAATAATAATACTAATAATAAAATAATAATAATAATAATAATAATAATAATAATAATAATAATAATAATAATAATAATAATAATAATAATAATAATAATAATAATAATAATATAATAATAATAATAATAATAATAATAATAATAATAATAATAATAATAATAATAATAATAATAATAATAATAATAATAATAATAATAATAATAATAATAATAATAATAATAATAATAATAATAATAATAATAATAATAATAATAATAATAATAATAATAATAATAATAATAATAATAATAATAATAATAATAATAATAATAATAATAATAATAATAATAATAATAATAATAATAATAATAATAATAATAATAATAATAATAATAATAATAATAATAATAATAATAATAATAATATAATAATAATAATAATAATAATAATAATAATAATAATAATAATAATAATAATAATAATAATAATAATAATAATAATAATAATAATAATAATAATAATAATAATAATAATAATAATAATAATAATAATAATAATAATAATAATAATAATAATAATAATAATAATAATAATAATAATAATAATAATAATAATAATAATAATAATAATAATAATAATAATAATGATAATAATAATAATAATAATAATAATAATAATAATAATAATAATAATAATAATAATAATAATAATAATAATAATAATAATAATAATAATAATAATAATAATAATAATAATAATAATAATAATAATAATAATAATAATAATAATAATAATAATAATAATAATAATAATAATAATAATAATAATAATAATAATAATAATAATAATAATAATAATAATAATAATAATAATAATAATAATAATAATAATAATAATAATAATAATAATAATAATAATAATAATAATAATAATAATAATAATAATAATAATAATAATAATAATAATAATAATAATAATAATAATAATAATAATAATAATAATAATAATAATAATAATAATAATAATAATAATAATAATAATAATAATAATAATAATAATAATAATAATAATAATATAATACGAATAATAATAATAATAATAATAATAATAATAATAATAATAATAATAATAATAATATAATAATAATAATAATAATAATAATAATAATAATAATAATAATAATAATAATAATAATAATAATAATAATAATAATAATAATAATAATAATAATAATAATAATAATAATAATAATAATAATAATAATAATAATAATAATAATAATAATAATAATAATAATAATAATAATAATAATAATAATAATAATAATAATAATAATAATAATAATAATAATAATAATAATAATAATAATAATAATAATAATAATAATAATAATAATAATAATAATAATAATAATAATAATAATAATAATAATAATAATAATAATAATAATAATAATAATAATAATAATAATAATAATAATAATAATAATAATAATAATAATAATAATAATAATAATAATAATAATAATAATAATAATAATAATAATAATAATAATAATAATAATAATAATAATAATAATAATAATAATAATAATAATAATAATAATAATAATAATAATAATAATAATAATAATAATAATAATAATAATAATAATAATAATAATAATAATAATAATAATAATAATAATAATAATAATAATAATAATAATAATAATAATAATAATAATAATAATAATAATAATAATAATAATAATAATAATAATAATAATAATAATAATAATAATAATAATAATAATAATAATAATAATAATAATAATAATAATAATAATAATAATAATAATAATAATAATAATAATAATAATAATAATAATAATAATAATAATAATAATAATAATAATAATAATAATAATAATAATAATAATAATAATAATAATAATAATAATAATAA
>CAJVCO010000419.1:0-18359 GCA_910595825.1 Philhelius pedissequus | reverse complement strand
GTGCTTTGATAACCTTTTTTTCTTTCTGTCAGCTCATAATATCTTAATTCATTCGAAATCGGTCAAAGAACAACGAAATTAACATGAAACTTCATCAAATAACAACAAAGTAGACATTTTTCGCTGTTCCGTGCTTTGATAACCTTTTTTTCTTTCTGTCAGCTCATAATATCTTAATTCATTCGAAATCGGTCAAAGAACAACGAAATTAACATGAAACTTCATCAAATAACAACAAAGTAGACATTTTTCGCTGTTCCGTGCTTTGATAACCTTTTTTTCTTTCTGTCAGCTCATAATATCTTAATTCATTCGAAATCGGTCAAAGAACAACGAAATTAACGTGGAATTTCATCAAATAACAACAAAGTAGACATTTTTCGCTGTTCCGTGCTTTGATAACCTTTTTTCCTTTCTGTCAGCTCATAATATCTTAATTCATTCGAAATCGGTCAAAGAACAACGAAATTAACATGAAACTTCATCAAATAACAACAAAGTAGACATTTTTCGCTGTTCCGTGCTTTGATAACCTTTTTTTTCTTTCTGTCAGCTCATAATATCTTAATTCATTCGAAATCAGTCAAAGAACAACGAAATTAACATGAAACTTCATCAAATAACAACAAAGTAGACATTTTTCGCTGTTCCGTGCTTTGATAACCTTTTTTTCTTTCTGTCAGCTCATAATATCTTAATTCATTCGAAATCGGTCAAAGAACAACGAAATTAACATGAAACTTCATCAAATAACAACAAAGTAGACATTTTTCGCTGTTCCGTGCTTTGATAACCTTTTTTTCTTTCTGTCAGCTCATAATATCTTAATTCATTCGAAATCGGTCAAAGAACAACGAAATTAACGTGGAATTTCATCAAATAACAACAAAGTAGACATTTTTCGCTGTTCCGTGCTTTGATAACCTTTTTTCCTTTCTGTCAGCTCATAATATCTTAATTCATTCGAAATCGGTCAAAGAACAACGAAATTAACATGAAACTTCATCAAATAAACAACAAAGTAGACATTTTTCGCTGTTCCGTGCTTTGATAACCTTTTTTCCTTTCTGTCAGCTCATAATATCTTAATTCATTCGAAATCGGTCAAAGAACAACGAAATTAACATGAAACTTCATCAAATAACAACAAAGTAGACATTTTTCGCTGTTCCGTGCTTTGATAACCTTTTTTTCTTTCTGTCAGCTCATAATATCTTAATTCATTCGAAATCGGTCAAAGAACAACGAAATTAACATGAAACTTCATCAAATAACAACAAAGTAGACATTTTTCGCTGTTCCGTGCTTTGATAACCTTTTTTTCTTTCTGTCAGCTCATAATATCTTAATTCATTCGAATTCGTTGAAAGAACAACGAAATTAACGTGGAATTTCATCAAATAACAACAAAGTAGACATTTTTCGCTGTTCCGTGCTTTGATAACCTTTTTTCCTTTCTGTCAGCTCATAATATCTTAATTCATTCGAAATCGGTCAAAGAACAACGAAATTAACATGAAACTTCATCAAATAACAACAAAGTAGACATTTTTCGCTGTTCCGTGCTTTGATAACCTTTTTTTCTTTCTGTCAGCTCATAATATCTTAATTCATTCGAAATCGGTCAAAGAACAACGAAATTAACATGAAACTTCATCAAATAACAACAAAGTAGACATTTTTCGCTGTTCCGTGCTTTGATAACCTTTTTTTCTTTCTGTCAGCTCATAATATCTTAATTCATTCGAAATCGGTCAAAGAACAACGAAATTAACATGAAACTTCATCAAATAACAACAAAGTAGACATTTTTCGCTGTTCCGTGTTTCGATAACCGTTTTTTCTTTCTGTGTCAGCTTCAAAATATCTTAATTCATTCGAATTCGTTGAAAGAACAACGAAATTAACGTGGAATTTCATCAAATAACAACAAAGTAGACATTTTTCGCTGTTCCGTGCTTTGATAACCTTTTTTCCTTTCTGTCAGCTCATAATATCTTAATTCATTCGAAATCGGTCAAAGAACAACGAAATTAACATGAAACTTCATCAAATAACAACAAAGTAGACATTTTTCGCTGTTCCGTGCTTTGATAACCTTTTTTTCTTTCTGTCAGCTCATAATATCTTAATTCATTCGAAATCGGTCAAAGAACAACGAAATTAACATGAAACTTCATCAAATAACAACAAAGTAGACATTTTTCGCTGTTCCGTGCTTTGATAACCTTTTTTTCTTTCTGTCAGCTCATAATATCTTAATTCATTCGAAATCGGTCAAAGAACAACGAAATTAACGTGGAATTTCATCAAATAACAACAAAGTAGACATTTTTCGCTGTTCCGTGCTTTGATAACCTTTTTTTCTTTCTGTCAGCTCATAATATCTTAATTCATTCGAAATCGGTCAAAGAACAACGAAATTAACATGAAACTTCATCAAATAACAACAAAGTAGACATTTTTCGCTGTTCCGTGCTTTGATAACCTTTTTTTCTTTCTGTCAGCTCATAATATCTTAATTCATTCGAAATCGGTCAAAGAACAACGAAATTAACATGAAACTTCATCAAATAACAACAAAGTAGACATTTTTCGCTGTTCCGTGCTTTGATAACCTTTTTTTCTTTCTGTCAGCTCATAATATCTTAATTCATTCGAAATCGGTCAAAGAACAACGAAATTAACATGAAACTTCATCAAATAACAACAAAGTAGACATTTTTTCGCTGTTCCGTGCTTTGATAACCTTTTTTTCTTTCTGTCAGCTCATAATATCTTAATTCATTCGAATTCGTTGAAAGAACAACGAAATTAACGTGGAATTTCATCAAATAACAACAAAGTAGACATTTTTCGCTGTTCCGTGCTTTGATAACCTTTTTTCCTTTCTGTCAGCTCATAATATCTTAATTTCATTCGAAATCGGTCAAAGAACAACGAAATTAACATGAAACTTCATCAAATAACAACAAAGTAGACATTTTTCGCTGTTCCGTGCTTTGATAACCTTTTTTTCTTTCTGTCAGCTCATAATATCTTAATTCATTCGAAATCGGTCAAAGAACAACGAAATTAACATGAAACTTCATCAAATAACAACAAAGTAGACATTTTTCGCTGTTCCGTGTTTCGATAACCGTTTTTCTTTCTGTGTCAGCTTCAAAATATCTTAATTCATTCGAATTCGTTGAAAGAACAACGAAATTAACGTGGAATTTCATCAAATAACAACAAAGTAGACATTTTTCGCTGTTCCGTGCTTTGATAACCTTTTTTTTCTTTCTGTCAGCTCATAATATCTTAATTCATTCGAAATCGGTCAAAGAACAACGAAATTAACATGAAACTTCATCAAATAACAACAAAGTAGACATTTTTCGCTGTTCCGTGCTTTGATAACCTTTTTTTCTTTCTGTCAGCTCATAATATCTTAATTCATTCGAAATCGGTCAAAGAACAACGAAATTAACATGAAACTTCATCAAATAACAACAAAGTAGACATTTTTCGCTGTTCCGTGCTTTGATAACCTTTTTTTCTTTCTGTCAGCTCATAATATCTTAATTCATTCGAATTCGTTGAAAGAACAACGAAATTAACGTGGAATTTCATCAAATAACAACAAAGTAGACATTTTTCGCTGTTCCGTGCTTTGATAACCTTTTTTCCTTTCTGTCAGCTCATAATATCTTAATTCATTCGAAATCGGTCAAAGAACAACGAAATTAACATGAAACTTCATCAAATAACAACAAAGTAGACATTTTTCGCTGTTCCGTGCTTTGATAACCTTTTTTTCTTTCTGTCAGCTCATAATATCTTAATTCATTCGAAATCGGTCAAAGAACAACGAAATTAACATGAAACTTCATCAAATAACAACAAAGTAGACATTTTTCGCTGTTCCGTGCTTTGATAACCTTTTTTTCTTTCTGTCAGCTCATAATATCTTAATTCATTCGAAATCGGTCAAAGAACAACGAAATTAACATGAAACTTCATCAAATAACAACAAAGTAGACATGTTTCGCTGTTCCGTGCTTTGATAACCTTTTTTTCTTTCTGTCAGCTCATAATATCTTAATTCATTCGAAATCGGTCAAAGAACAACGAAATTAACATGAAACTTCATCAAATAACAACAAAGTAGACATTTTTCGCTGTTCCGTGCTTTGATAACCTTTTTTTCTTTCTGTCAGCTCATAATATCTTAATTCATTCGAAATCGGTCAAAGAACAACGAAATTAACATGAAACTTCATCAAATAACAACAAAGTAGACATTTTTCGCTGTTCCGTGTTTCGATAACCGTTTTTCTTTCTGTGTCAGCTTCAAAATATCTTAATTCATTCGAATTCGTTGAAAGAACAACGAAATTAACGTGGAATTTCATCAAATAACAACAAAGTAGACATTTTTCGCTGTTCCGTGCTTTGATAACCTTTTTTTCTTTCTGTCAGCTCATAATATCTTAATTCATTCGAAATCGGTCAAAGAACAACGAAATTAACATGAAACTTCATCAATTAACAACAAAGTAGACATTTTTCGCTGTTCCGTGCTTTGATAACCTTTTTTTCTTTCTGTCAGCTCATAATATCTTAATTCATTCGAAATCGGTCAAAGAACAACGAAATTAACATGAAACTTCATCAAATAACAACAAAGTAGACATTTTTCGCTGTTCCGTGCTTTGATAACCTTTTTTTCTTTCTGTCAGCTCATAATATCTTAATTCATTCGAAATCGGTCAAAGAACAACGAAATTAACATGAAACTTCATCAAATAACAACAAAGTAGACATTTTTCGCTGTTCCGTGTTTCGATAACCGTTTTTCTTTCTGTGTCAGCTTCAAAATATCTTAATTCATTCGAATTCGTTGAAAGAACAACGAAATTAACGTGGAATTTCATCAAATAACAACAAAGTAGACATTTTTCGCTGTTCCGTGCTTTGATAACCTTTTTTTCTTTCTGTCAGCTCATAATATCTTAATTCATTCGAAATCGGTCAAAGAACAACGAAATTAACATGAAACTTCATCAAATAACAACAAACTAGACATTTTTCGCTGTTCCGTGCTTTGATAACCTTTTTTTCTTTCTGTCAGCTCATAATATCTTAATTCATTCGAAATCGGTCAAAGAACAACGAAATTAACATGAAACTTCATCAAATAACAACAAAGTAGACATTTTTCGCTGTTCCGTGCTTTGATAACCTTTGTTTCTTTCTGTCAGCTCATAATATCTTAATTCATTCGAATTCGTTGAAAGAACAACGAAATTAACGTGGAATTTCATCAAATAACAACAAAGTAGACATTTTTCGCTGTTCCGTGCTTTGATAACCTTTTTTCCTTTCTGTCAGCTCATGATATCTTAATTCATTCGAAATCGGTCAAAGAACAACGAAATTAACATGAAACTTCATCAAATAACAACAAAGTAGACATTTTTCGCTGTTCCGTGCTTTGATAACCTTTTTTTCTTTCTGTCAGCTCATAATATCTTAATTCATTCGAAATCGGTCAAAGAACAACGAAATTAACATGAAACTTCATCAAATAACAACAAAGTAGACATTTTTCGCTGTTCCGTGCTTTGATAACCTTTTTTTCTTTCTGTCAGCTCATAATATCTTAATTCATTCGAAATCGGTCAAAGAACAACGAAATTAACATGAAACTTCATCAAATAACAACAAAGTAGACATTTTTCGCTGTTCCGTGCTTTGATAACCTTTTTTTCTTTCTGTCAGCTCATAATATCTTAATTCATTCGAATTCGTTGAAAGAACAACGAAATTAACGTGGAATTTCATCAAATAACAACAAAGTAGACATTTTTCGCTGTTCCGTGCTTTGATAACCTTTTTTCCTTTCTGTCAGCTCATAATATCTTAATTCATTCGAAATCGGTCAAAGAACAACGAAATTAACATGAAACTTCATCAAATAACAACAAAGTAGACATTTTTCGCTGTTCCGTGCTTTGATAACCTTTTTTTCTTTCTGTCAGCTCATAATATCTTAATTCATTCGAAATCGGTCAAAGAACAACGAAATTAACATGAAACTTCATCAAATAACAACAAAGTAGACATTTTTCGCTGTTCCGTGTTTCGATAACCGTTTTTCTTTCTGTGTCAGCTTCAAAATATCTTAATTCATTCGAATTCGTTGAAAGAACAACGAAATTAACGTGGAATTTCATCAAATAACAACAAAGTAGACATTTTTCGCTGTTCCGTGCTTTGATAACCTTTTTTTCTTTCTGTCAGCTCATAATATCTTAATTCATTCGAAATCGGTCAAAGAACAACGAAATTAACATGAAACTTCATCAAATAACAACAAAGTAGACATTTTTCGCTGTTCCGTGCTTTGATAACCTTTTTTTCTTTCTGTCAGCTCATAATATCTTAATTCATTCGAAATCGGTCAAAGAACAACGAAATTAACATGAAACTTCATCAAATAACAACAAAGTAGACATTTTTCGCTGTTCCGTGCTTTGATAACCTTTTTTTCTTTCTGTCAGCTCATAATATCTTAATTCATTCGAATTCGTTGAAAGAACAACGAAATTAACGTGGAATTTCATCAAATAACAACAAAGTAGACATTTTTCGCTGTTCCGTGCTTTGATAACCTTTTTTCCTTTCTGTCAGCTCATAATATCTTAATTCATTCGAAATCGGTCAAAGAACAACGAAATTAACATGAAACTTCATCAAATAACAACAAAGTAGACATTTTTCGCTGTTCCGTGCTTTGATAACCTTTTTTTCTTTCTGTCAGCTCATAATATCTTAATTCATTCGAAATCGGTCAAAGAACAACGAAATTAACATGAAACTTCATCAAATAACAACAAAGTAGACATTTTTCGCTGTTCCGTGCTTTGATAACCTTTTTTTCTTTCTGTCAGCTCATAATATCTTAATTCATTCGAAATCGGTCAAAGAACAACGAAATTAACATGAAACTTCATCAAATAACAACAAAGTAGACATGTTTCGCTGTTCCGTGCTTTGATAACCTTTTTTTCTTTCTGTCAGCTCATAATATCTTAATTCATTCGAAATCGGTCAAAGAACAACGAAATTAACATGAAACTTCATCAAATAACAACAAAGTAGACATTTTTCGCTGTTCCGTGCTTTGATAACCTTTTTTTCTTTCTGTCAGCTCATAATATCTTAATTCATTCGAAATCGGTCAAAGAACAACGAAATTAACATGAAACTTCATCAAATAACAACAAAGTAGACATTTTTCGCTGTTCCGTGTTTCGATAACCGTTTTTCTTTCTGTGTCAGCTTCAAAATATCTTAATTCATTCGAATTCGTTGAAAGAACAACGAAATTAACGTGGAATTTCATCAAATAACAACAAAGTAGACATTTTTCGCTGTTCCGTGCTTTGATAACCTTTTTTTCTTTCTGTCAGCTCATAATATCTTAATTCATTCGAAATCGGTCAAAGAACAACGAAATTAACATGAAACTTCATCAATTAACAACAAAGTAGACATTTTTCGCTGTTCCGTGCTTTGATAACCTTTTTTTCTTTCTGTCAGCTCATAATATCTTAATTCATTCGAAATCGGTCAAAGAACAACGAAATTAACATGAAACTTCATCAAATAACAACAAAGTAGACATTTTTCGCTGTTCCGTGCTTTGATAACCTTTTTTTCTTTCTGTCAGCTCATAATATCTTAATTCATTCGAAATCGGTCAAAGAACAACGAAATTAACATGAAACTTCATCAAATAACAACAAAGTAGACATTTTTCGCTGTTCCGTGTTTCGATAACCGTTTTTCTTTCTGTGTCAGCTTCAAAATATCTTAATTCATTCGAATTCGTTGAAAGAACAACGAAATTAACGTGGAATTTCATCAAATAACAACAAAGTAGACATTTTTCGCTGTTCCGTGCTTTGATAACCTTTTTTTCTTTCTGTCAGCTCATAATATCTTAATTCATTCGAAATCGGTCAAAGAACAACGAAATTAACATGAAACTTCATCAAATAACAACAAACTAGACATTTTTCGCTGTTCCGTGCTTTGATAACCTTTTTTTCTTTCTGTCAGCTCATAATATCTTAATTCATTCGAAATCGGTCAAAGAACAACGAAATTAACATGAAACTTCATCAAATAACAACAAAGTAGACATTTTTCGCTGTTCCGTGCTTTGATAACCTTTGTTTCTTTCTGTCAGCTCATAATATCTTAATTCATTCGAATTCGTTGAAAGAACAACGAAATTAACGTGGAATTTCATCAAATAACAACAAAGTAGACATTTTTCGCTGTTCCGTGCTTTGATAACCTTTTTTCCTTTCTGTCAGCTCATGATATCTTAATTCATTCGAAATCGGTCAAAGAACAACGAAATTAACATGAAACTTCATCAAATAACAACAAAGTAGACATTTTTCGCTGTTCCGTGCTTTGATAACCTTTTTTTCTTTCTGTCAGCTCATAATATCTTAATTCATTCGAAATCGGTCAAAGAACAACGAAATTAACATGAAACTTCATCAAATAACAACAAAGTAGACATTTTTCGCTGTTCCGTGCTTTGATAACCTTTTTTTCTTTCTGTCAGCTCATAATATCTTAATTCATTCGAAATCGGTCAAAGAACAACGAAATTAACATGAAACTTCATCAAATAACAACAAAGTAGACATTTTTCGCTGTTCCGTGCTTTGATAACCTTTTTTTCTTTCTGTCAGCTCATAATATCTTAATTCATTCGAAATCGGTCAAAGAACAACGAAATTAACATGAAACTTCATCAAATAACAACAAAGTAGACATTTTTCGCTGTTCCGTGCTTTGATAACCTTTTTTTCTTTCTGTCAGCTCATAATATCTTAATTCATTCGAAATCGGTCAAAGAACAACGAAATTAACATGAAACTTCATCAAATAACAACAAAGTAGACATTTTTCGCTGTTCCGTGTTTCGATAACCGTTTTTCTTTCTGTGTCAGCTTCAAAATATCTTAATTCATTCGAATTCGTTGAAAGAACAACGAAATTAACGTGGAATTTCATCAAATAACAACAAAGTAGACATTTTTCGCTGTTCCGTGCTTTGATAACCTTTTTTTCTTTCTGTCAGCTCATAATATCTTAATTCATTCGAAATCGGTCAAAGAACAACGAAATTAACATGAAACTTCATCAAATAACAACAAAGTAGACATTTTTCGCTGTTCCGTGCTTTGATAACCTTTTTTTCTTTCTGTCAGCTCATAATATCTTAATTCATTCGAAATCGGTCAAAGAACAACGAAATTAACATGAAACTTCATCAAATAACAACAAAGTAGACATTTTTCGCTGTTCCGTGCTTTGATAACCTTTTTTTCTTTCTGTCAGCTCATAATATCTTAATTCATTCGAAATCGGTCAAAGAACAACGAAATTAACATGAAACTTCATCAAATAACAACAAAGTAGACATTTTTCGCTGTTCCGTGCTTTGATAACCTTTTTTCCTTTCTGTCAGCTCATAATATCTTAATTCATTCGAAATCGGTCAAAGAACAACGAAATTAACATGAAACTTCATCAAATAACAACAAAGTAGACATTTTTCGCTGTTCCGTGCTTTGATAACCTTTTTTTCTTTCTGTCAGCTCATAATATCTTAATTCATTCGAAATCGGTCAAAGAACAACGAAATTAACATGAAACTTCATCAAATAACAACAAAGTAGACATTTTTCGCTGTTCCGTGTTTCGATAACCGTTTTTCTTTCTGTGTCAGCTTCAAAATATCTTAATTCATTCGAATTCGTTGAAAGAACAACGAAATTAACGTGGAATTTCATCAAATAACAACAAAGTAGACATTTTTCGCTGTTCCGTGCTTTGATAACCTTTTTTTCTTTCTGTCAGCTCATAATATCTTAATTCATTCGAAATCGGTCAAAGAACAACGAAATTAACATGAAACTTCATCAAATAACAACAAAGTAGACATTTTTCGCTGTTCCGTGCTTTGATAACCTTTTTTTCTTTCTGTCAGCTCATAATATCTTAATTCATTCGAAATCGGTCAAAGAACAACGAAATTAACATGAAACTTCATCAAATAACAACAAAGTAGACATTTTTCGCTGTTCCGTGCTTTGATAACCTTTTTTTCTTTCTGTCAGCTCATAATATCTTAATTCATTCGAAATCGGTCAAAGAACAACGAAATTAACATGAAACTTCATCAAATAACAACAAAGTAGACATTTTTCGCTGTTCCGTGCTTTGATAACCTTTTTTTCTTTCTGTCAGCTCATAATATCTTAATTCATTCGAAATCGGTCAAAGAACAACGAAATTAACATGAAACTTCATCAAATAACAACAAAGTAGACATTTTTCGCTGTTCCGTGCTTTGATAACCTTTTTTTCTTTCTGTCAGCTCATAATATCTTAATTCATTCGAAATCGGTCAAAGAACAACGAAATTAACATGAAACTTCATCAAATAACAACAAAGTAGACATTTTTCGCTGTTCCGTGCTTTGATAACCTTTTTTTCTTTCTGTCAGCTCATAATATCTTAATTCATTCGAAATCGGTCAAAGAACAACGAAATTAACATGAAACTTCATCAAATAACAACAAAGTAGACATTTTTCGCTGTTCCGTGTTTCGGTAACCGTTTTTCTTTCTGTGTCAGCTTCAAAATATCTTAATTCATTCGAATTCGTTGAAAGAACAACGAAATTAACGTGGAATTTCATCAAATAACAACAAAGTAGACATTTTTCGCTGTTCCGTGCTTTGATAACCTTTTTTTCTTTCTGTCAGCTCATAATATCTTAATTCATTCGAAATCGGTCAAAGAACAACGAAATTAACATGAAACTTCATCAAATAACAACAAAGTAGACATTTTTCGCTGTTCCGTGCTTTGATAACCTTTTTTTCTTTCTGTCAGCTCATAATATCTTAATTCATTCGAAATCGGTCAAAGAACAACGAAATTAACATGAAACTTCATCAAATAACAACAAAGTAGACATTTTTCGCTGTTCCGTGCTTTGATAACCTTTTTTTCTTTCTGTCAGCTCATAATATCTTAATTCATTCGAAATCGGTCAAAGAACAACGAAATTAACATGAAACTTCATCAAATAACAACAAAGTAGACATTTTTCGCTGTTCCGTGTTTCGATAACCGTTTTTCTTTCTGTGTCAGCTTCAAAATATCTTAATTCATTCGAATTCGTTGAAAGAACAACGAAATTAACGTGGAATTTCATCAAATAACAACAAAGTAGACATTTTTCGCTGTTCCGTGCTTTGATAACCTTTTTTTCTTTCTGTCAGCTCATAATATCTTAATTCATTCGAAATCGGTCAAAGAACAACGAAATTAACATGAAACTTCATCAAATAACAACAAAGTAGACATTTTTCGCTGTTCCGTGCTTTGATAACCTTTTTTTCTTTCTGTCAGCTCATAATATCTTAATTCATTCGAAATCGGTCAAAGAACAACGAAATTAACATGAAACTTCATCAAATAACAACAAAGTAGACATTTTTCGCTGTTCCGTGCTTTGATAACCTTTTTTTCTTTCTGTCAGCTCATAATATCTTAATTCATTCGAAATCGGTCAAAGAACAACGAAATTAACATGAAACTTCATCAAATAACAACAAAGTAGACATTTTTCGCTGTTCCGTGCTTTGATAACCTTTTTTTCTTTCTGTCAGCTCATAATATCTTAATTCATTCGAAATCGGTCAAAGAACAACGAAATTAACATGAAACTTCATCAAATAACAACAAAGTAGACATTTTTCGCTGTTCCGTGCTTTGATAACCTTTTTTTCTTTCTGTCAGCTCATAATATCTTAATTCATTCGAAATCGGTCAAAGAACAACGAAATTAACATGAAACTTCATCAAATAACAACAAAGTAGACATTTTTCGCTGTTCCGTGCTTTGATAACCTTTTTTTCTTTCTGTCAGCTCATAATATCTTAATTCATTCGAAATCGGTCAAAGAACAACGAAATTAACATGAAACTTCATCAAATAACAACAAAGTAGACATTTTTCGCTGTTCCGTGCTTTGATAACCTTTTTTTCTTTCTGTCAGCTCATAATATCTTAATTCATTCGAAATCGGTCAAAGAACAACGAAATTAACATGAAACTTCATCAAATAACAACAAAGTAGACATTTTTCGCTGTTCCGTGCTTTGATAACCTTTTTTTCTTTCTGTCAGCTCATAATATCTTAATTCATTCGAAATCGGTCAAAGAACAACGAAATTAACATGAAACTTCATCAAATAACAACAAAGTAGACATTTTTCGCTGTTCCGTGCTTTGATAACCTTTTTTTCTTTCTGTCAGCTCATAATATCTTAATTCATTCGAATTCGTTGAAAGAACAACGAAATTAACGTGGAATTTCATCAAATAACAACAAAGTAGACATTTTTCGCTGTTCCGTGCTTTGATAACCTTTTTTCCTTTCTGTCAGCTCATAATATCTTAATTCATTCGAAATCGGTCAAAGAACAACGAAATTAACATGAAACTTCATCAAATAACAACAAAGTAGACATTTTTCGCTGTTCCGTGCTTTGATAACCTTTTTTTCTTTCTGTCAGCTCATAATATCTTAATTCATTCGAAATCGGTCAAACAACAACGAAATTAACATGAAACTTCATCGAATAACAAAAAAGTAGACATTTTTCGCTGTTCCGTGCTTTGATAACCTTTTTTTCTTTCTGTCAGCTCATAATATCTTAATTCATTCGAAATCGGTCAAAGAACAACGAAATTAACATGAAACTTCATCAAATAACAACAAAGTAGACATTTTTCGCTGTTCCGTGCTTTGATAACCTTTTTTTCTTTCTGTCAGCTCATAATATCTTAATTCATTCGAAATCGGTCAAAGAACAACGAAATTAACATGAAACTTCATCAAATAACAACAAAGTAGACATTTTTCGCTGTTCCGTGCTTTGATAACCTTTTTTTCTTTCTGTCAGCTCATAATATCTTAATTCATTCGAATTCGTTGAAAGAACAACGAAATTAACGTGGAATTTCATCAAATAACAACAAAGTAGACATTTTTCGCTGTTCCGTGCTTTGATAACCTTTTTTCCTTTCTGTCAGCTCATAATATCTTAATTCATTCGAAATCGGTCAAAGAACAACGAAATTAACATGAAACTTCATCAAATAACAACAAAGTAGACATTTTTCGCTGTTCCGTGCTTTGATAACCTTTTTTTCTTTCTGTCAGCTCATAATATCTTAATTCATTCGAAATCGGTCAAAGAACAACGAAATTAACATGAAACTTCATCAAATAACAACAAAGTAGACATTTTTCGCTGTTCCGTGCTTTGATAACCTTTTTTTCTTTCTGTCAGCTCATAATATCTTAATTCATTCGAAATCGGTCAAAGAACAACGAAATTAACATGAAACTTCATCAAATAACAACAAAGTAGACATTTTTCGCTGTTCCGTGCTTTGATAACCTTTTTTTCTTTCTGTCAGCTCATAATATCTTAATTCATTCGAAATCGGTCAAAGAACAACGAAATTAACATGAAACTTCATCAAATAACAACAAAGTAGACATTTTTCGCTGTTCCGTGCTTTGATAACCTTTTTTTCTTTCTGTCAGCTCATAATATCTTAATTCATTCGAAATCGGTCAAAGAACAACGAAATTAACATGAAACTTCATCAAATAACAACAAAGTAGACATTTTTCGCTGTTCCGTGTTTCGATAACCGTTTTTCTTTCTGTGTCAGCTTCAAAATATCTTAATTCATTCGAATTCGTTGAAAGAACAACGAAATTAACATGAAACTTCATCAAATAACAACAAAGTAGACATTTTTCGCTGTTCCGTGCTTTGATAACCTTTTTTTCTTTCTGTCAGCTCATAATATCTTAATTCATTCGAAATCGGTCAAAGAACAACGAAATTAACATGAAACTTCATCAAATAACAACAAAGTAGACATTTTTCGCTGTTCCGTGCTTTGATAACCTTTTTTTCTTTCTGTCAGCTCATAATATCTTAATTCATTCGAAATCGGTCAAAGAACAACGAAATTAACATGAAACTTCATCAAATAACAACAAAGTAGACATTTTTCGCTGTTCCGTGTTTCGATAACCGTTTTTCTTTCTGTGTCAGCTTCAAAATATCTTAATTCATTCGAATTCGTTGAAAGAACAACGAAATTAACGTGGAATTTCATCAAATAACAACAAAGTAGACATTTTTCGCTGTTCCGTGCTTTGATAACCTTTTTTTCTTTCTGTCAGCTCATAATATCTTAATTCATTCGAAATCGGTCAAAGAACAACGAAATTAACATGAAACTTCATCAAATAACAACAAAGTAGACATTTTTCGCTGTTCCGTGCTTTGATAACCTTTTTTTTCTTTCTGTCAGCTCATAATATCTTAATTCATTCGAAATCGGTCAAAGAACAACGAAATTAACATGAAACTTCATCAAATAACAACAAAGTAGACATTTTTCGCTGTTCCGTGCTTTGATAACCTTTTTTTCTTTCTGTCAGCTCATAATATCTTAATTCATTCGAAATCGGTCAAAGAACAACGAAATTAACATGAAACTTCATCAAATAACAACAAAGTAGACATTTTTCGCTGTTCCGTGCTTTGATAACCTTTTTTTCTTTCTGTCAGCTCATAATATCTTAATTCATTCGAAATCGGTCAAAGAACAACGAAATTAACATGAAACTTCATCAAATAACAACAAAGTAGACATTTTTCGCTGTTCCGTGCTTTGATAACCTTTTTTTCTTTCTGTCAGCTCATAATATCTTAATTCATTCGAAATCGGTCAAAGAACAACGAAATTAACATGAAACTTCATCAAATAACAACAAAGTAGACATTTTTCGCTGTTCCGTGTTTCGATAACCGTTTTTCTTTCTGTGTCAGCTTCAAAATATCTTAATTCATTCGAATTCGTTGAAAGAACAACGAAATTAACGTGGAATTTCATCAAATAACAACAAAGTAGACATTTTTCGCTGTTCCGTGCTTTGATAACCTTTTTTTCTTTCTGTCAGCTCATAATATCTTAATTCATTCGAAATCGGTCAAAGAACAACGAAATTAACATGAAACTTCATCAAATAACAACAAAGTAGACATTTTTCGCTGTTCCGTGCTTTGATAACCTTTTTTTCTTTCTGTCAGCTCATAATATCTTAATTCATTCGAAATCGGTCAAAGAACAACGAAATTAACATGAAACTTCATCAAATAACAACAAAGTAGACATTTTTCGCTGTTCCGTGCTTTGATAACCTTTTTTTCTTTCTGTCAGCTCATAATATCTTAATTCATTCGAAATCGGTCAAAGAACAACGAAATTAACATGAAACTTCATCAAATAACAACAAAGTAGACATTTTTCGCTGTTCCGTGCTTTGATAACCTTTTTTTCTTTCTGTCAGCTCATAATATCTTAATTCATTCGAAATCGGTCAAAGAACAACGAAATTAACGTGGAATTTCATCAAATAACAACAAAGTAGACATTTTTCGCTGTTCCGTGCTTTGATAACCTTTTTTCCTTTCTGTCAGCTCATAATATCTTAATTCATTCGAAATCGGTCAAAGAACAACGAAATTACCATGAAACTTCATCAAATAACAACAAAGTAGACATTTTTCGCTGTTCCGTGCTTTGATAACCTTTTTTTCTTTCTGTCAGCTCATAATATCTTAATTCATTCGAAATCGGTCAAAGAACAACGAAATTAACATGAAACTTCATCAAATAACAACAAAGTAGACATTTTTCGCTGTTCCGTGCTTTGATAACCTTTTTTTCTTTCTGTCAGCTCATAATATCTTAATTCATTCGAAATCGGTCAAAGAACAACGAAATTAACATGAAACTTCATCAAATAACAACAAAGTAGACATTTTTCGCTGTTCCGTGTTTCGATAACCGTTTTTCTTTCTGTGTCAGCTTCAAAATATCTTAATTCATTCGAATTCGTTGAAAGAACAACGAAATTAACGTGGAATTTCATCAAATAACAACAAAGTAGACATTTTTCGCTGTTCCGTGCTTTGATAACCTTTTTTTCTTTCTGTCAGCTCATAATATCTTAATTCATTCGAAATCGGTCAAAGAACAACGAAATTAACATGAAACTTCATCAAATAACAACAAAGTAGACATTTTTCGCTGTTCCGTGCTTTGATAACCTTTTTTTCTTTCTGTCAGCTCATAATATCTTAATTCATTCGAAATCGGTCAAAGAACAACGAAATTAACATGAAACTTCATCAAATAACAACAAAGTAGACATTTTTCGCTGTTCCGTGCTTTGATAACCTTTTTTTCTTTCTGTCAGCTCATAATATCTTAATTCATTCGAAATCGGTCAAAGAACAACGAAATTAACATGAAACTTCATCAAATAACAACAAAGTAGACATTTTTCGCTGTTCCGTGTTTCGATAACCGTTTTTCTTTCTGTGTCAGCTTCAAAATATCTTAATTCATTCGAATTCGTTGAAAGAACAACGAAATTAACGTGGAATTTCATCAAATAACAACAAAGTAGACATTTTTCGCTGTTCCGTGCTTTGATAACCTTTTTTTCTTTCTGTCAGCTCATAATATCTTAATTCATTCGAAATCGGTCAAAGAACAACGAAATTAACATGAAACTTCATCAAATAACAACAAAGTAGACATTTTTCGCTGTTCCGTGCTTTGATAACCTTTTTTTCTTTCTGTCAGCTCATAATATCTTAATTCATTCGAAATCGGTCAAAGAACAACGAAATTAACATGAAACTTCATCAAATAACAACAAAGTAGACATTTTTCGCTGTTCCGTGCTTTGATAACCTTTTTTTCTTTCTGTCAGCTCATAATATCTTAATTCATTTGAAATCGGTCAAAGAACAACGAAATTAACATGAAACTTCATCAAATAACAACAAAGTAGACATTTTTCGCTGTTCCGTGTTTCGATAACCGTTTTTCTTTCTGTGTCAGCTTCAAAATATCTTAATTCATTCGAATTCGTTGAAAGAACAACGAAATTAACGTGGAATTTCATCAAATAACAACAAAGTAGACATTTTTCGCTGTTCCGTGCTTTGATAACCTTTTTTTCTTTCTGTCAGCTCATAATATCTTAATTCATTCGAAATCGGTCAAAGAACAACGAAATTAACATGAAACTTCATCAAATAACAAGAAAGTAGACATTTTTCGCTGTTCCGTGCTTTGATAACCTTTTTTTCTTTCTGTCAGCTCATAATATCTTAATTCATTCGAAATCGGTCAAAGAACAACGAAATTAACATGAAACTTCATCAAATAACAACAAAGTAGACATTTTTCGCTGTTCCGTGCTTTGATAACCTTTTTTTCTTTCTGTCAGCTCATAATATCTTAATTCATTCGAATTCGTTGAAAGAACAACGAAATTAACGTGGAATTTCATCAAATAACAACAAAGTAGACATTTTTCGCTGATCCGTGCTTTGATAACCTTTTTTCCTTTCTGTCAGCTCATAATATCTTAATTCATTCGAAATCGGTCAAAGAACAACGAAATTAACATGAAACTTCATCAAATAACAACAAAGTAGACATTTTTCGCTGTTCCGTGCTTTGATAACCTTTTTTTCTTTCTGTCAGCTCATAATATCTTAATTCATTCGAAATCGGTCAAAGAACAACGAAATTAACATGAAACTTCATCAAATAACAACAAAGTAGACATTTTTCGCTGTTCCGTGCTTTGATAACCTTTTTTTCTTTCTGTCAGCTCATAATATCTTAATTCATTCGAAATCGGTCAAAGAACAACGAAGTTAACATGAAACTTCATCAAATAACAACAAAGTAGACATTTTTCGCTGTTCCGTGCTTTGATAACCTTTTTTTCTTTCTGTCAGCTCATAATATCTTAATTCATTCGAAATCGGTCAAAGAACAACGAAATTAACATGAAACTTCATCAAATAACAACAAAGTAGACATTTTTCGCTGTTCCGTGCTTTGATAACCTTTTTTTCTTTCTGTCAGCTCATAATATCTTAATTCATTCGAAATCGGTCAAAGAACAACGAAATTAACATGAAACTTCATCAAATAACAACAAAGTAGACATTTTTCGCTGTTCCGTGTTTCGATAACCGTTTTTCTTTCTGTGTCAGCTTCAAAATATCTTAATTCATTCGAATTCGTTGAAAGAACAACGAAATTAACGTGGAATTTCATCAAATAACAACAAAGTAGACA
>CAJVCO010000418.1:0-18439 GCA_910595825.1 Philhelius pedissequus | reverse complement strand
GTCAGTCTGTCAGTCTGTCAGTCTGTCAGTCTGTCAGTCTGTCAGTCTGTCAGTCTGTCAGTCTGTCAGTCTGTCAGTCTGTCAGTCTGTCAGTCTGTCAGTCTGTCAGTCTGTCAGTCTGTCAGTCTGTCAGTCTGTCAGTCTGTCAGTCTGTCAGTCTGTCAGTCTGTCAGTCTGTCAGTCTGTCAGTCTGTCAGTCTGTCAGTCTGTCAGTCTGTCAGTCTGTCAGTCTGTCAGTCTGTCAGTCTGTCAGTCTGTCAGTCTGTCAGTCTGTCAGTCTGTCAGTCTGTCAGTCTGTCAGTCTGTCAGTCTGTCAGTCTGTCAGTCTGTCAGTCTGTCAGTCTGTCAGTCTGTCAGTCTGTCAGTCTGTCGTCAGTCTGTCAGTCGTCTGTCAGTCTGTCAGTCTGTCAGTCTGTCAGTCTGTCAGTCTGTCAGTCTGTCAGTCTGTCAGTCTGTCAGTCTGTCAGTCTGTCAGTCTGTCAGTCTGTCAGTCTGTCAGTCTGTCAGTCTGTCAGTCTGTCAGTCTGTCAGTCTGTCAGTCTGTCAGTCTGTCAGTCTGTCAGTCTGTCAGTCTGTCAGTCTGTCAGTCTGTCAGTCTGTCAGTCTGTCAGTCTGTCAGTCTGTCAGTCTGTCAGTCTGTCAGTCTGTCAGTCTGTCAGTCTGTCAGTCTGTCAGTCTGTCAGTCTGTCAGTCTGTCAGTCTGTCAGTCTGTCAGTCTGTCAGTCTGTCAGTCTGTCAGTCTGTCAGTCTGTCAGTCTGTCAGTCTGTCAGTCTGTCAGTCTGTCAGTCTGTCAGTCTGTCAGTCTGTCAGTCTGTCAGTCTGTCAGTCTGTCAGTCTGTCAGTCTGTCAGTCTGTCAGTCTGTCAGTCTGTCAGTCTGTCAGTCTGTCAGTCTGTCAGTCTGTCAGTCTGTCAGTCTGTCAGTCTGTCAGTCTGTCAGTCTGTCAGTCTGTCAGTCTGTCAGTCTGTCAGTCTGTCAGTCTGTCAGTCTGTCAGTCTGTCAGTCTGTCAGTCTGTCAGTCTGTCAGTCTGTCAGTCTGTCAGTCTGTCAGTCTGTCAGTCTGTCAGTCTGTCAGTCTGTCAGTCTGTCAGTCTGTCAGTCTGTCAGTCTGTCAGTCTGTCAGTCTGTCAGTCTGTCAGTCTGTCAGTCTGTCAGTCTGTCAGTCTGTCAGTCTGTCAGTCTGTCAGTCTGTCAGTCTGTCAGTCTGTCAGTCTGTCAGTCTGTCAGTCTGTCAGTCTGTCAGTCTGTCAGTCTGTCAGTCTGTCAGTCTGTCAGTCTGTCAGTCTGTCAGTCTGTCAGTCTGTCAGTCTGTCAGTCTGTCAGTCTGTCAGTCTGTCAGTCTGTCAGTCTGTCAGTCTGTCAGTCTGTCAGTCTGTCAGTCTGTCAGTCTGTCAGTCTGTCAGTCTGTCAGTCTGTCAGTCTGTCAGTCTGTCAGTCTGTCAGTCTGTCAGTCTGTCAGTCTGTCAGTCTGTCAGTCTGTCAGTCTGTCAGTCTGTCAGTCTGTCAGTCTGTCAGTCTGTCAGTCTGTCAGTCTGTCAGTCTGTCAGTCTGTCAGTCTGTCAGTCTGTCAGTCTGTCAGTCTGTCAGTCTGTCAGTCTGTCAGTCTGTCAGTCTGTCAGTCTGTCAGTCTGTCAGTCTGTCAGTCTGTCAGTCTGTCAGTCTGTCAGTCTGTCAGTCTGTCAGTCTGTCAGTCTGTCAGTCTGTCAGTCTGTCAGTCTGTCAGTCTGTCAGTCTGTCAGTCTGTCAGTCTGTCAGTCTGTCAGTCTGTCAGTCTGTCAGTCTGTCAGTCTGTCAGTCTGTCAGTCTGTCAGTCTGTCAGTCTGTCAGTCTGTCAGTCTGTCAGTCTGTCAGTCTGTCAGTCTGTCAGTCTGTCAGTCTGTCAGTCTGTCAGTCTGTCAGTCTGTCAGTCTGTCAGTCTGTCAGTCTGTCAGTCTGTCAGTCTGTCAGTCTGTCAGTCTGTCAGTCTGTCAGTCTGTCAGTCTGTCAGTCTGTCAGTCTGTCAGTCTGTCAGTCTGTCAGTCTGTCAGTCTGTCAGTCTGTCAGTCTGTCAGTCTGTCAGTCTGTCAGTCTGTCAGTCTGTCAGTCTGTCAGTCTGTCAGTCTGTCAGTCTGTCAGTCTGTCAGTCTGTCAGTCTGTCAGTCTGTCAGTCTGTCAGTCTGTCAGTCTGTCAGTCTGTCAGTCTGTCAGTCTGTCAGTCTGTCAGTCTGTCAGTCTGTCAGTCTGTCAGTCTGTCAGTCTGTCAGTCTGTCAGTCTGTCAGTCTGTCAGTCTGTCAGTCTGTCAGTCTGTCAGTCTGTCAGTCTGTCAGTCTGTCAGTCTGTCAGTCTGTCAGTCTGTCAGTCTGTCAGTCTGTCAGTCTGTCAGTCTGTCAGTCTGTCAGTCTGTCAGTCTGTCAGTCTGTCAGTCTGTCAGTCTGTCAGTCTGTCAGTCTGTCAGTCTGTCAGTCTGTCAGTCTGTCAGTCTGTCAGTCTGTCAGTCTGTCAGTCTGTCAGTCTGTCAGTCTGTCAGTCTGTCAGTCTGTCAGTCTGTCAGTCTGTCAGTCTGTCAGTCTGTCAGTCTGTCAGTCTGTCAGTCTGTCAGTCTGTCTGTCAGTCTGTCAGTCTGTCAGTCTGTCAGTCTGTCAGTCTGTCAGTCTGTCAGTCTGTCAGTCTGTCAGTCTGTCAGTCTGTCAGTCTGTCAGTCTGTCAGTCTGTCAGTCTGTCAGTCTGTCAGTCTGTCAGTCTGTCAGTCTGTCAGTCTGTCAGTCTGTCAGTCTGTCAGTCTGTCAGTCTGTCAGTCTGTCAGTCTGTCAGTCTGTCAGTCTGTCAGTCTGTCAGTCTGTCAGTCTGTCAGTCTGTCAGTCTGTCAGTCTGTCAGTCTGTCAGTCTGTCAGTCTGTCAGTCTTCTGTCAGTCTGTCAGTCTGTCAGTCTGTCAGTCTGTCAGTCTGTCAGTCTGTCAGTCTGTCAGTCTGTCAGTCTGTCAGTCTGTCAGTCTGTCAGTCTGTCAGTCTGTCAGTCTGTCAGTCTGTCAGTCTGTCTGTCTGTCAGTCTGTCAGTCTGTCAGTCTGTCAGTCTGTCAGTCTGTCAGTCTGTCAGTCTGTCAGTCTGTCAGTCTGTCAGTCTGTCAGTCTGTCAGTCTGTCAGTCTGTCAGTCTGTCAGTCTGTCAGTCTGTCAGTCTGTCAGTCTGTCAGTCTGTCAGTCTGTCTGTCAGTCTGTCAGTCTGTCAGTCTGTCAGTCTGTCAGTCTGTCAGTCTGTCAGTCTGTCAGTCTGTCAGTCTGTCAGTCTGTCAGTCTGTCAGTCTGTCAGTCTGTCAGTCTTCAGTCTGTCAGTCTGTCAGTCTGTCAGTCTGTCAGTCAGTCAGTCTGTCAGTCTGTCAGTCTGTCAGTCTGTCAGTCTGTCAGTCTGTCAGTCTGTCAGTCTGTCAGTCTGTCAGTCTGTCAGTCTGTCAGTCTGTCAGTCTGTCAGTCTGTCAGTCTGTCAGTCTGTCAGTCTGTCAGTCTGTCAGTCTGTCAGTCTGTCAGTCTGTCAGTCTGTCAGTCTGTCAGTCTGTCAGTCTGTCAGTCTGTCAGTCTGTCAGTCTGTCAGTCTGTCAGTCTGTCAGTCTGTCAGTCTGTCAGTCTGTCAGTCTGTCAGTCTGTCAGTCTGTCAGTCTGTCAGTCTGTCAGTCTGTCAGTCTGTCAGTCTGTCAGTCTGTCAGTCTGTCAGTCTGTCAGTCTGTCAGTCTGTCAGTCTGTCAGTCTGTCAGTCTGTCAGTCTGTCAGTCTGTCAGTCTGTCAGTCTGTCAGTCTGTCAGTCTGTCAGTCTGTCAGTCTGTCAGTCTGTCAGTCTGTCAGTCTGTCAGTCTGTCAGTCTGTCAGTCTGTCAGTCTGTCAGTCTGTCAGTCTGTCAGTCTGTCAGTCTGTCAGTCTGTCAGTCTGTCAGTCTGTCAGTCTGTCAGTCTGTCAGTCTGTCAGTCTGTCAGTCTGTCAGTCTGTCAGTCTGTCAGTCTGTCAGTCTGTCAGTCTGTCAGTCTGTCAGTCTGTCAGTCTGTCAGTCTGTCAGTCTGTCAGTCTGTCAGTCTGTCAGTCTGTCAGTCTGTCAGTCTGTCAGTCTGTCAGTCTGTCAGTCTGTCAGTCTGTCAGTCTGTCAGTCTGTCAGTCTGTCAGTCTGTCAGTCTGTCAGTCTGTCAGTCTGTCAGTCTGTCAGTCTGTCAGTCTGTCAGTCTGTCAGTCTGTCAGTCTGTCAGTCTGTCAGTCTGTCAGTCTGTCAGTCTGTCAGTCTGTCAGTCTGTCAGTCTGTCAGTCTGTCAGTCTGTCAGTCTGTCAGTCTGTCAGTCTGTCAGTCTGTCAGTCTGTCAGTCTGTCAGTCTGTCAGTCTGTCAGTCTGTCAGTCTGTCAGTCTGTCAGTCTGTCAGTCTGTCAGTCTGTCAGTCTGTCAGTCTGTCAGTCTGTCAGTCTGTCAGTCTGTCAGTCTGTCAGTCTGTCAGTCTGTCAGTCTGTCAGTCTGTCAGTCTGTCAGTCTGTCAGTCTGTCAGTCTGTCAGTCTGTCAGTCTGTCAGTCTGTCAGTCTGTCAGTCTGTCAGTCTGTCAGTCTGTCAGTCTGTCAGTCTGTCAGTCTGTCAGTCTGTCAGTCTGTCAGTCTGTCAGTCTGTCAGTCTGTCAGTCTGTCAGTCTGTCAGTCTGTCAGTCTGTCAGTCTGTCAGTCTGTCAGTCTGTCAGTCTGTCAGTCTGTCAGTCTGTCAGTCTGTCAGTCTGTCAGTCTGTCAGTCTGTCAGTCTGTCAGTCTGTCAGTCTGTCAGTCTGTCAGTCTGTCAGTCTGTCAGTCTGTCAGTCTGTCAGTCTGTCAGTCTGTCAGTCTGTCAGTCTGTCAGTCTGTCAGTCTGTCAGTCTGTCAGTCTGTCAGTCTGTCAGTCTGTCAGTCTGTCAGTCTGTCAGTCTGTCAGTCTGTCAGTCTGTCAGTCTGTCAGTCTGTCAGTCTGTCAGTCTGTCAGTCTGTCAGTCTGTCAGTCTGTCAGTCTGTCAGTCTGTCAGTCTGTCAGTCTGTCAGTCTGTCAGTCTGTCAGTCTGTCAGTCTGTCAGTCTGTCAGTCTGTCAGTCTGTCAGTCTGTCAGTCTGTCAGTCTGTCAGTCTGTCAGTCTGTCAGTCTGTCAGTCTGTCAGTCTGTCAGTCTGTCAGTCTGTCAGTCTGTCAGTCTGTCAGTCTGTCAGTCTGTCAGTCTGTCAGTCTGTCAGTCTGTCAGTCTGTCAGTCTGTCAGTCTGTCAGTCTGTCAGTCTGTCAGTCTGTCAGTCTGTCAGTCTGTCAGTCTGTCAGTCTGTCAGTCTGTCAGTCTGTCAGTCTGTCAGTCTGTCAGTCTGTCAGTCTGTCAGTCTGTCAGTCTGTCAGTCTGTCAGTCTGTCAGTCTGTCAGTCTGTCAGTCTGTCAGTCTGTCAGTCTGTCAGTCTGTCAGTCTGTCAGTCTGTCAGTCTGTCAGTCTGTCAGTCTGTCAGTCTGTCAGTCTGTCAGTCTGTCAGTCTGTCAGTCTGTCAGTCTGTCAGTCTGTCAGTCTGTCAGTCTGTCAGTCTGTCAGTCTGTCAGTCTGTCAGTCTGTCAGTCTGTCAGTCTGTCAGTCTGTCAGTCTGTCAGTCTGTCAGTCTGTCAGTCTGTCAGTCTGTCAGTCTGTCAGTCTGTCAGTCTGTCAGTCTGTCAGTCTGTCAGTCTGTCAGTCTGTCAGTCTGTCAGTCTGTCAGTCTGTCAGTCTGTCAGTCTGTCAGTCTGTCAGTCTGTCAGTCTGTCAGTCTGTCAGTCTGTCAGTCTGTCAGTCTGTCAGTCTGTCAGTCTGTCAGTCTGTCAGTCTGTCAGTCTGTCAGTCTGTCAGTCTGTCAGTCTGTCAGTCTGTCAGTCTGTCAGTCTGTCAGTCTGTCAGTCTGTCAGTCTGTCAGTCTGTCAGTCTGTCAGTCTGTCAGTCTGTCAGTCTGTCAGTCTGTCAGTCTGTCAGTCTGTCAGTCTGTCAGTCTGTCAGTCTGTCAGTCTGTCAGTCTGTCAGTCTGTCAGTCTGTCAGTCTGTCAGTCTGTCAGTCTGTCAGTCTGTCAGTCTGTCAGTCTGTCAGTCTGTCAGTCTGTCAGTCTGTCAGTCTGTCAGTCTGTCAGTCTGTCAGTCTGTCAGTCTGTCAGTCTGTCAGTCTGTCAGTCTGTCAGTCTGTCAGTCTGTCAGTCTGTCAGTCTGTCAGTCTGTCAGTCTGTCAGTCTGTCAGTCTGTCAGTCTGTCAGTCTGTCAGTCTGTCAGTCTGTCAGTCTGTCAGTCTGTCAGTCTGTCAGTCTGTCAGTCTGTCAGTCTGTCAGTCTGTCAGTCTGTCAGTCTGTCAGTCTGTCAGTCTGTCAGTCTGTCAGTCTGTCAGTCTGTCAGTCTGTCAGTCTGTCAGTCTGTCAGTCTGTCAGTCTGTCAGTCTGTCAGTCTGTCAGTCTGTCAGTCTGTCAGTCTGTCAGTCTGTCAGTCTGTCAGTCTGTCAGTCTGTCAGTCTGTCAGTCTGTCAGTCTGTCAGTCTGTCAGTCTGTCAGTCTGTCAGTCTGTCAGTCTGTCAGTCTGTCAGTCTGTCAGTCTGTCAGTCTGTCAGTCTGTCAGTCTGTCAGTCTGTCAGTCTGTCAGTCTGTCAGTCTGTCAGTCTGTCAGTCTGTCAGTCTGTCAGTCTGTCAGTCTGTCAGTCTGTCAGTCTGTCAGTCTGTCAGTCTGTCAGTCTGTCAGTCTGTCAGTCTGTCAGTCTGTCAGTCTGTCAGTCTGTCAGTCTGTCAGTCTGTCAGTCTGTCAGTCTGTCAGTCTGTCAGTCTGTCAGTCTGTCAGTCTGTCAGTCTGTCAGTCTGTCAGTCTGTCAGTCTGTCAGTCTGTCAGTCTGTCAGTCTGTCAGTCTGTCAGTCTGTCAGTCTGTCAGTCTGTCAGTCTGTCAGTCTGTCAGTCTGTCAGTCTGTCAGTCTGTCAGTCTGTCAGTCTGTCAGTCTGTCAGTCTGTCAGTCTGTCAGTCTGTCAGTCTGTCAGTCTGTCAGTCTGTCAGTCTGTCAGTCTGTCAGTCTGTCAGTCTGTCAGTCTGTCAGTCTGTCAGTCTGTCAGTCTGTCAGTCTGTCAGTCTGTCAGTCTGTCAGTCTGTCAGTCTGTCAGTCTGTCAGTCTGTCAGTCTGTCAGTCTGTCAGTCTGTCAGTCTGTCAGTCTGTCAGTCTGTCAGTCTGTCAGTCTGTCAGTCTGTCAGTCTGTCAGTCTGTCAGTCTGTCAGTCTGTCAGTCTGTCAGTCTGTCAGTCTGTCAGTCTGTCAGTCTGTCAGTCTGTCAGTCTGTCAGTCTGTCAGTCTGTCAGTCTGTCAGTCTGTCAGTCTGTCAGTCTGTCAGTCTGTCAGTCTGTCAGTCTGTCAGTCTGTCAGTCTGTCAGTCTGTCAGTCTGTCAGTCTGTCAGTCTGTCAGTCTGTCAGTCTGTCAGTCTGTCAGTCTGTCAGTCTGTCAGTCTGTCAGTCTGTCAGTCTGTCAGTCTGTCAGTCTGTCAGTCTGTCAGTCTGTCAGTCTGTCAGTCTGTCAGTCTGTCAGTCTGTCAGTCTGTCAGTCTGTCAGTCTGTCAGTCTGTCAGTCTGTCAGTCTGTCAGTCTGTCAGTCTGTCAGTCTGTCAGTCTGTCAGTCTGTCAGTCTGTCAGTCTGTCAGTCTGTCAGTCTGTCAGTCTGTCAGTCTGTCAGTCTGTCAGTCTGTCAGTCTGTCAGTCTGTCAGTCTGTCAGTCTGTCAGTCTGTCAGTCTGTCAGTCTGTCAGTCTGTCAGTCTGTCAGTCTGTCAGTCTGTCAGTCTGTCAGTCTGTCAGTCTGTCAGTCTGTCAGTCTGTCAGTCTGTCAGTCTGTCAGTCTGTCAGTCTGTCAGTCTGTCAGTCTGTCAGTCTGTCAGTCTGTCAGTCTGTCAGTCTGTCAGTCTGTCAGTCTGTCAGTCTGTCAGTCTGTCAGTCTGTCAGTCTGTCAGTCTGTCAGTCTGTCAGTCTGTCAGTCTGTCAGTCTGTCAGTCTGTCAGTCTGTCAGTCTGTCAGTCTGTCAGTCTGTCAGTCTGTCAGTCTGTCAGTCTGTCAGTCTGTCAGTCTGTCAGTCTGTCAGTCTGTCAGTCTGTCAGTCTGTCAGTCTGTCAGTCTGTCAGTCTGTCAGTCTGTCAGTCTGTCAGTCTGTCAGTCTGTCAGTCTGTCAGTCTGTCAGTCTGTCAGTCTGTCAGTCTGTCAGTCTGTCAGTCTGTCAGTCTGTCAGTCTGTCAGTCTGTCAGTCTGTCAGTCTGTCAGTCTGTCAGTCTGTCAGTCTGTCAGTCTGTCAGTCTGTCAGTCTGTCAGTCTGTCAGTCTGTCAGTCTGTCAGTCTGTCAGTCTGTCAGTCTGTCAGTCTGTCAGTCTGTCAGTCTGTCAGTCTGTCAGTCTGTCAGTCTGTCAGTCTGTCAGTCTGTCAGTCTGTCAGTCTGTCAGTCTGTCAGTCTGTCAGTCTGTCAGTCTGTCAGTCTGTCAGTCTGTCAGTCTGTCAGTCTGTCAGTCTGTCAGTCTGTCAGTCTGTCAGTCTGTCAGTCTGTCAGTCTGTCAGTCTGTCAGTCTGTCAGTCTGTCAGTCTGTCAGTCTGTCAGTCTGTCAGTCTGTCAGTCTGTCAGTCTGTCAGTCTGTCAGTCTGTCAGTCTGTCAGTCTGTCAGTCTGTCAGTCTGTCAGTCTGTCAGTCTGTCAGTCTGTCAGTCTGTCAGTCTGTCAGTCTGTCAGTCTGTCAGTCTGTCAGTCTGTCAGTCTGTCAGTCTGTCAGTCTGTCAGTCTGTCAGTCTGTCAGTCTGTCAGTCTGTCAGTCTGTCAGTCTGTCAGTCTGTCAGTCTGTCAGTCTGTCAGTCTGTCAGTCTGTCAGTCTGTCAGTCTGTCAGTCTGTCAGTCTGTCAGTCTGTCAGTCTGTCAGTCTGTCAGTCTGTCAGTCTGTCAGTCTGTCAGTCTGTCAGTCTGTCAGTCTGTCAGTCTGTCAGTCTGTCAGTCTGTCAGTCTGTCAGTCTGTCAGTCTGTCAGTCTGTCAGTCTGTCAGTCTGTCAGTCTGTCAGTCTGTCAGTCTGTCAGTCTGTCAGTCTGTCAGTCTGTCAGTCTGTCAGTCTGTCAGTCTGTCAGTCTGTCAGTCTGTCAGTCTGTCAGTCTGTCAGTCTGTCAGTCTGTCAGTCTGTCAGTCTGTCAGTCTGTCAGTCTGTCAGTCTGTCAGTCTGTCAGTCTGTCAGTCTGTCAGTCTGTCAGTCTGTCAGTCTGTCAGTCTGTCAGTCTGTCAGTCTGTCAGTCTGTCAGTCTGTCAGTCTGTCAGTCTGTCAGTCTGTCAGTCTGTCAGTCTGTCAGTCTGTCAGTCTGTCAGTCTGTCAGTCTGTCAGTCTGTCAGTCTGTCAGTCTGTCAGTCTGTCAGTCTGTCAGTCTGTCAGTCTGTCAGTCTGTCAGTCTGTCAGTCTGTCAGTCTGTCAGTCTGTCAGTCTGTCAGTCTGTCAGTCTGTCAGTCTGTCAGTCTGTCAGTCTGTCAGTCTGTCAGTCTGTCAGTCTGTCAGTCTGTCAGTCTGTCAGTCTGTCAGTCTGTCAGTCTGTCAGTCTGTCAGTCTGTCAGTCTGTCAGTCTGTCAGTCTGTCAGTCTGTCAGTCTGTCAGTCTGTCAGTCTGTCAGTCTGTCAGTCTGTCAGTCTGTCAGTCTGTCAGTCTGTCAGTCTGTCAGTCTGTCAGTCTGTCAGTCTGTCAGTCTGTCAGTCTGTCAGTCTGTCAGTCTGTCAGTCTGTCAGTCTGTCAGTCTGTCAGTCTGTCAGTCTGTCAGTCTGTCAGTCTGTCAGTCTGTCAGTCTGTCAGTCTGTCAGTCTGTCAGTCTGTCAGTCTGTCAGTCTGTCAGTCTGTCAGTCTGTCAGTCTGTCAGTCTGTCAGTCTGTCAGTCTGTCAGTCTGTCAGTCTGTCAGTCTGTCAGTCTGTCAGTCTGTCAGTCTGTCAGTCTGTCAGTCTGTCAGTCTGTCAGTCTGTCAGTCTGTCAGTCTGTCAGTCTGTCAGTCTGTCAGTCTGTCAGTCTGTCAGTCTGTCAGTCTGTCAGTCTGTCAGTCTGTCAGTCTGTCAGTCTGTCAGTCTGTCAGTCTGTCAGTCTGTCAGTCTGTCAGTCTGTCAGTCTGTCAGTCTGTCAGTCTGTCAGTCTGTCAGTCTGTCAGTCTGTCAGTCTGTCAGTCTGTCAGTCTGTCAGTCTGTCAGTCTGTCAGTCTGTCAGTCTGTCAGTCTGTCAGTCTGTCAGTCTGTCAGTCTGTCAGTCTGTCAGTCTGTCAGTCTGTCAGTCTGTCAGTCTGTCAGTCTGTCAGTCTGTCAGTCTGTCAGTCTGTCAGTCTGTCAGTCTGTCAGTCTGTCAGTCTGTCAGTCTGTCAGTCTGTCAGTCTGTCAGTCTGTCAGTCTGTCAGTCTGTCAGTCTGTCAGTCTGTCAGTCTGTCAGTCTGTCAGTCTGTCAGTCTGTCAGTCTGTCAGTCTGTCAGTCTGTCAGTCTGTCAGTCTGTCAGTCTGTCAGTCTGTCAGTCTGTCAGTCTGTCAGTCTGTCAGTCTGTCAGTCTGTCAGTCTGTCAGTCTGTCAGTCTGTCAGTCTGTCAGTCTGTCAGTCTGTCAGTCTGTCAGTCTGTCAGTCTGTCAGTCTGTCAGTCTGTCAGTCTGTCAGTCTGTCAGTCTGTCAGTCTGTCAGTCTGTCAGTCTGTCAGTCTGTCAGTCTGTCAGTCTGTCAGTCTGTCAGTCTGTCAGTCTGTCAGTCTGTCAGTCTGTCAGTCTGTCAGTCTGTCAGTCTGTCAGTCTGTCAGTCTGTCAGTCTGTCAGTCTGTCAGTCTGTCAGTCTGTCAGTCTGTCAGTCTGTCAGTCTGTCAGTCTGTCAGTCTGTCAGTCTGTCAGTCTGTCAGTCTGTCAGTCTGTCAGTCTGTCAGTCTGTCAGTCTGTCAGTCTGTCAGTCTGTCAGTCTGTCAGTCTGTCAGTCTGTCAGTCTGTCAGTCTGTCAGTCTGTCAGTCTGTCAGTCTGTCAGTCTGTCAGTCTGTCAGTCTGTCAGTCTGTCAGTCTGTCAGTCTGTCAGTCTGTCAGTCTGTCAGTCTGTCAGTCTGTCAGTCTGTCAGTCTGTCAGTCTGTCAGTCTGTCAGTCTGTCAGTCTGTCAGTCTGTCAGTCTGTCAGTCTGTCAGTCTGTCAGTCTGTCAGTCTGTCAGTCTGTCAGTCTGTCAGTCTGTCAGTCTGTCAGTCTGTCAGTCTGTCAGTCTGTCAGTCTGTCAGTCTGTCAGTCTGTCAGTCTGTCAGTCTGTCAGTCTGTCAGTCTGTCAGTCTGTCAGTCTGTCAGTCTGTCAGTCTGTCAGTCTGTCAGTCTGTCAGTCTGTCAGTCTGTCAGTCTGTCAGTCTGTCAGTCTGTCAGTCTGTCAGTCTGTCAGTCTGTCAGTCTGTCAGTCTGTCAGTCTGTCAGTCTGTCAGTCTGTCAGTCTGTCAGTCTGTCAGTCTGTCAGTCTGTCAGTCTGTCAGTCTGTCAGTCTGTCAGTCTGTCAGTCTGTCAGTCTGTCAGTCTGTCAGTCTGTCAGTCTGTCAGTCTGTCAGTCTGTCAGTCTGTCAGTCTGTCAGTCTGTCAGTCTGTCAGTCTGTCAGTCTGTCAGTCTGTCAGTCTGTCAGTCTGTCAGTCTGTCAGTCTGTCAGTCTGTCAGTCTGTCAGTCTGTCAGTCTGTCAGTCTGTCAGTCTGTCAGTCTGTCAGTCTGTCAGTCTGTCAGTCTGTCAGTCTGTCAGTCTGTCAGTCTGTCAGTCTGTCAGTCTGTCAGTCTGTCAGTCTGTCAGTCTGTCAGTCTGTCAGTCTGTCAGTCTGTCAGTCTGTCAGTCTGTCAGTCTGTCAGTCTGTCAGTCTGTCAGTCTGTCAGTCTGTCAGTCTGTCAGTCTGTCAGTCTGTCAGTCTGTCAGTCTGTCAGTCTGTCAGTCTGTCAGTCTGTCAGTCTGTCAGTCTGTCAGTCTGTCAGTCTGTCAGTCTGTCAGTCTGTCAGTCTGTCAGTCTGTCAGTCTGTCAGTCTGTCAGTCTGTCAGTCTGTCAGTCTGTCAGTCTGTCAGTCTGTCAGTCTGTCAGTCTGTCAGTCTGTCAGTCTGTCAGTCTGTCAGTCTGTCAGTCTGTCAGTCTGTCAGTCTGTCAGTCTGTCAGTCTGTCAGTCTGTCAGTCTGTCAGTCTGTCAGTCTGTCAGTCTGTCAGTCTGTCAGTCTGTCAGCCTGTCAGTCTGTCAGTCTGACAGTCTGTCAGTCTGTCAGTCTGTCAGTCTGTCAGTCTGTCAGTCTGTCAGTCTGTCAGTCTGTCAGTCTGTCAGTCTGTCAGTCTGTCAGTCTGTCAGTCTGTCAGTCTGTCAGTCTGTCAGTCTGTCAGTCTGTCAGTCTGTCAGTCTGTCAGTCTGTCAGTCTGTCAGTCTGTCAGTCTGTCAGTCTGTCAGTCTGTCAGTCTGTCAGTCTGTCAGTCTGTCAGTCTGTCAGTCTGTCAGTCTGTCAGTCTGTCAGTCTGTCAGTCTGTCAGTCTGTCAGTCTGTCAGTCTGTCAGTCTGTCAGTCTGTCAGTCTGTCAGTCTGTCAGTCTGTCAGTCTGTCAGTCTGTCAGTCTGTCAGTCTGTCAGTCTGTCAGTCTGTCAGTCTGTCAGTCTGTCAGTCTGTCAGTCTGTCAGTCTGTCAGTCTGTCAGTCTGTCAGTCTGTCAGTCTGTCAGTCTGTCAGTCTGTCAGTCTGTCAGTCTGTCAGTCTGTCAGTCTGTCAGTCTGTCAGTCTGTCAGTCTGTCAGTCTGTCAGTCTGTCAGTCTGTCAGTCTGTCAGTCTGTCAGTCTGTCAGTCTGTCAGTCTGTCAGTCTGTCAGTCTGTCAGTCTGTCAGTCTGTCAGTCTGTCAGTCTGTCAGTCTGTCAGTCTGTCAGTCTGTCAGTCTGTCAGTCTGTCAGTCTGTCAGTCTGTCAGTCTGTCAGTCTGTCAGTCTGTCAGTCTGTCAGTCTGTCAGTCTGTCAGTCTGTCAGTCTGTCAGTCTGTCAGTCTGTCAGTCTGTCAGTCTGTCAGTCTGTCAGTCTGTCAGTCTGTCAGTCTGTCAGTCTGTCAGTCTGTCAGTCTGTCAGTCTGTCAGTCTGTCAGTCTGTCAGTCTGTCAGTCTGTCAGTCTGTCAGTCTGTCAGTCTGTCAGTCTGTCAGTCTGTCAGTCTGTCAGTCTGTCAGTCTGTCAGTCTGTCAGTCTGTCAGTCTGTCAGTCTGTCAGTCTGTCAGTCTGTCAGTCTGTCAGTCTGTCAGTCTGTCAGTCTGTCAGTCTGTCAGTCTGTCAGTCTGTCAGTCTGTCAGTCTGTCAGTCTGTCAGTCTGTCAGTCTGTCAGTCTGTCAGTCTGTCAGTCTGTCAGTCTGTCAGTCTGTCAGTCTGTCAGTCTGTCAGTCTGTCAGTCTGTCAGTCTGTCAGTCTGTCAGTCTGTCAGTCTGTCAGTCTGTCAGTCTGTCAGTCTGTCAGTCTGTCAGTCTGTCAGTCTGTCAGTCTGTCAGTCTGTCAGTCTGTCAGTCTGTCAGTCTGTCAGTCTGTCAGTCTGTCAGTCTGTCAGTCTGTCAGTCTGTCAGTCTGTCAGTCTGTCAGTCTGTCAGTCTGTCAGTCTGTCAGTCTGTCAGTCTGTCAGTCTGTCAGTCTGTCAGTCTGTCAGTCTGTCAGTCTGTCAGTCTGTCAGTCTGTCAGTCTGTCAGTCTGTCAGTCTGTCAGTCTGTCAGTCTGTCAGTCTGTCAGTCTGTCAGTCTGTCAGTCTGTCAGTCTGTCAGTCTGTCAGTCTGTCAGTCTGTCAGTCTGTCAGTCTGTCAGTCTGTCAGTCTGTCAGTCTGTCAGTCTGTCAGTCTGTCAGTCTGTCAGTCTGTCAGTCTGTCAGTCTGTCAGTCTGTCAGTCTGTCAGTCTGTCAGTCTGTCAGTCTGTCAGTCTGTCAGTCTGTCAGTCTGTCAGTCTGTCAGTCTGTCAGTCTGTCAGTCTGTCAGTCTGTCAGTCTGTCAGTCTGTCAGTCTGTCAGTCTGTCAGTCTGTCAGTCTGTCAGTCTGTCAGTCTGTCAGTCTGTCAGTCTGTCAGTCTGTCAGTCTGTCAGTCTGTCAGTCTGTCAGTCTGTCAGTCTGTCAGTCTGTCAGTCTGTCAGTCTGTCAGTCTGTCAGTCTGTCAGTCTGTCAGTCTGTCAGTCTGTCAGTCTGTCAGTCTGTCAGTCTGTCAGTCTGTCAGTCTGTCAGTCTGTCAGTCTGTCAGTCTGTCAGTCTGTCAGTCTGTCAGTCTGTCAGTCTGTCAGTCTGTCAGTCTGTCAGTCTGTCAGTCTGTCAGTCTGTCAGTCTGTCAGTCTGTCAGTCTGTCAGTCTGTCAGTCTGTCAGTCTGTCAGTCTGTCAGTCTGTCAGTCTGTCAGTCTGTCAGTCTGTCAGTCTGTCAGTCTGTCAGTCTGTCAGTCTGTCAGTCTGTCAGTCTGTCAGTCTGTCAGTCTGTCAGTCTGTCAGTCTGTCAGTCTGTCAGTCTGTCAGTCTGTCAGTCTGTCAGTCTGTCAGTCTGTCAGTCTGTCAGTCTGTCAGTCTGTCAGTCTGTCAGTCTGTCAGTCTGTCAGTCTGTCAGTCTGTCAGTCTGTCAGTCTGTCAGTCTGTCAGTCTGTCAGTCTGTCAGTCTGTCAGTCTGTCAGTCTGTCAGTCTGTCAGTCTGTCAGTCTGTCAGTCTGTCAGTCTGTCAGTCTGTCAGTCTGTCAGTCTGTCAGTCTGTCAGTCTGTCAGTCTGTCAGTCTGTCAGTCTGTCAGTCTGTCAGTCTGTCAGTCTGTCAGTCTGTCAGTCTGTCAGTCTGTCAGTCTGTCAGTCTGTCAGTCTGTCAGTCTGTCAGTCTGTCAGTCTGTCAGTCTGTCAGTCTGTCAGTCTGTCAGTCTGTCAGTCTGTCAGTCTGTCAGTCTGTCAGTCTGTCAGTCTGTCAGTCTGTCAGTCTGTCAGTCTGTCAGTCTGTCAGTCTGTCAGTCTGTCAGTCTGTCAGTCTGTCAGTCTGTCAGTCTGTCAGTCTGTCAGTCTGTCAGTCTGTCAGTCTGTCAGTCTGTCAGTCTGTCAGTCTGTCAGTCTGTCAGTCTGTCAGTCTGTCAGTCTGTCAGTCTGTCAGTCTGTCAGTCTGTCAGTCTGTCAGTCTGTCAGTCTGTCAGTCTGTCAGTCTGTCAGTCTGTCAGTCTGTCAGTCTGTCAGTCTGTCAGTCTGTCAGTCTGTCAGTCTGTCAGTCTGTCAGTCTGTCAGTCTGTCAGTCTGTCAGTCTGTCAGTCTGTCAGTCTGTCAGTCTGTCAGTCTGTCAGTCTGTCAGTCTGTCAGTCTGTCAGTCTGTCAGTCTGTCAGTCTGTCAGTCTGTCAGTCTGTCAGTCTGTCAGTCTGTCAGTCTGTCAGTCTGTCAGTCTGTCAGTCTGTCAGTCTGTCAGTCTGTCAGTCTGTCAGTCTGTCAGTCTGTCAGTCTGTCAGTCTGTCAGTCTGTCAGTCTGTCAGTCTGTCAGTCTGTCAGTCTGTCAGTCTGTCAGTCTGTCAGTCTGTCAGTCTGTCAGTCTGTCAGTCTGTCAGTCTGTCAGTCTGTCAGTCTGTCAGTCTGTCAGTCTGTCAGTCTGTCAGTCTGTCAGTCTGTCAGTCTGTCAGTCTGTCAGTCTGTCAGTCTGTCAGTCTGTCAGTCTGTCAGTCTGTCAGTCTGTCAGTCTGTCAGTCTGTCAGTCTGTCAGTCTGTCAGTCTGTCAGTCTGTCAGTCTGTCAGTCTGTCAGTCTGTCAGTCTGTCAGTCTGTCAGTCTGTCAGTCTGTCAGTCTGTCAGTCTGTCAGTCTGTCAGTCTGTCAGTCTGTCAGTCTGTCAGTCTGTCAGTCTGTCAGTCTGTCAGTCTGTCAGTCTGTCAGTCTGTCAGTCTGTCAGTCTGTCAGTCTGTCAGTCTGTCAGTCTGTCAGTCTGTCAGTCTGTCAGTCTGTCAGTCTGTCAGTCTGTCAGTCTGTCAGTCTGTCAGTCTGTCAGTCTGTCAGTCTGTCAGTCTGTCAGTCTGTCAGTCTGTCAGTCTGTCAGTCTGTCAGTCTGTCAGTCTGTCAGTCTGTCAGTCTGTCAGTCTGTCAGTCTGTCAGTCTGTCAGTCTGTCAGTCTGTCAGTCTGTCAGTCTGTCAGTCTGTCAGTCTGTCAGTCTGTCAGTCTGTCAGTCTGTCAGTCTGTCAGTCTGTCAGTCTGTCAGTCTGTCAGTCTGTCAGTCTGTCAGTCTGTCAGTCTGTCAGTCTGTCAGTCTGTCAGTCTGTCAGTCTGTCAGTCTGTCAGTCTGTCAGTCTGTCAGTCTGTCAGTCTGTCAGTCTGTCAGTCTGTCAGTCTGTCAGTCTGTCAGTCTGTCAGTCTGTCAGTCTGTCAGTCTGTCAGTCTGTCAGTCTGTCAGTCTGTCAGTCTGTCAGTCTGTCAGTCTGTCAGTCTGTCAGTCTGTCAGTCTGTCAGTCTGTCAGTCTGTCAGTCTGTCAGTCTGTCAGTCTGTCAGTCTGTCAGTCTGTCAGTCTGTCAGTCTGTCAGTCTGTCAGTCTGTCAGTCTGTCAGTCTGTCAGTCTGTCAGTCTGTCAGTCTGTCAGTCTGTCAGTCTGTCAGTCTGTCAGTCTGTCAGTCTGTCAGTCTGTCAGTCTGTCAGTCTGTCAGTCTGTCAGTCTGTCAGTCTGTCAGTCTGTCAGTCTGTCAGTCTGTCAGTCTGTCAGTCTGTCAGTCTGTCAGTCTGTCAGTCTGTCAGTCTGTCAGTCTGTCAGTCTGTCAGTCTGTCAGTCTGTCAGTCTGTCAGTCTGTCAGTCTGTCAGTCTGTCAGTCTGTCAGTCTGTCAGTCTGTCAGTCTGTCAGTCTGTCAGTCTGTCAGTCTGTCAGTCTGTCAGTCTGTCAGTCTGTCAGTCTGTCAGTCTGTCAGTCTGTCAGTCTGTCAGTCTGTCAGTCTGTCAGTCTGTCAGTCTGTCAGTCTGTCAGTCTGTCAGTCTGTCAGTCTGTCAGTCTGTCAGTCTGTCAGTCTGTCAGTCTGTCAGTCTGTCAGTCTGTCAGTCTGTCAGTCTGTCAGTCTGTCAGTCTGTCAGTCTGTCAGTCTGTCAGTCTGTCAGTCTGTCAGTCTGTCAGTCTGTCAGTCTGTCAGTCTGTCAGTCTGTCAGTCTGTCAGTCTGTCAGTCTGTCAGTCTGTCAGTCTGTCAGTCTGTCAGTCTGTCAGTCTGTCAGTCTGTCAGTCTGTCAGTCTGTCAGTCTGTCAGTCTGTCAGTCTGTCAGTCTGTCAGTCTGTCAGTCTGTCAGTCTGTCAGTCTGTCAGTCTGTCAGTCTGTCAGTCTGTCAGTCTGTCAGTCTGTCAGTCTGTCAGTCTGTCAGTCTGTCAGTCTGTCAGTCTGTCAGTCTGTCAGTCTGTCAGTCTGTCAGTCTGTCAGTCTGTCAGTCTGTCAGTCTGTCAGTCTGTCAGTCTGTCAGTCTGTCAGTCTGTCAGTCTGTCAGTCTGTCAGTCTGTCAGTCTGTCAGTCTGTCAGTCTGTCAGTCTGTCAGTCTGTCAGTCTGTCAGTCTGTCAGTCTGTCAGTCTGTCAGTCTGTCAGTCTGTCAGTCTGTCAGTCTGTCAGTCTGTCAGTCTGTCAGTCTGTCAGTCTGTCAGTCTGTCAGTCTGTCAGTCTGTCAGTCTGTCAGTCTGTCAGTCTGTCAGTCTGTCAGTCTGTCAGTCTGTCAGTCTGTCAGTCTGTCAGTCTGTCAGTCTGTCAGTCTGTCAGTCTGTCAGTCTGTCAGTCTGTCAGTCTGTCAGTCTGTCAGTCTGTCAGTCTGTCAGTCTGTCAGTCTGTCAGTCTGTCAGTCTGTCAGTCTGTCAGTCTGTCAGTCTGTCAGTCTGTCAGTCTGTCAGTCTGTCAGTCTGTCAGTCTGTCAGTCTGTCAGTCTGTCAGTCTGTCAGTCTGTCAGTCTGTCAGTCTGTCAGTCTGTCAGTCTGTCAGTCTGTCAGTCTGTCAGTCTGTCAGTCTGTCAGTCTGTCAGTCTGTCAGTCTGTCAGTCTGTCAGTCTGTCAGTCTGTCAGTCTGTCAGTCTGTCAGTCTGTCAGTCTGTCAGTCTGTCAGTCTGTCAGTCTGTCAGTCTGTCAGTCTGTCAGTCTGTCAGTCTGTCAGTCTGTCAGTCTGTCAGTCTGTCAGTCTGTCAGTCTGTCAGTCTGTCAGTCTGTCAGTCTGTCAGTCTGTCAGTCTGTCAGTCTGTCAGTCTGTCAGTCTGTCAGTCTGTCAGTCTTCAGTCTCTCAGTCTGTCAGTCTGTCAGTCTGTCAGTCTGTCAGTCTGTCAGTCTGTCAGTCTGTCAGTCTGTCAGTCTGTCAGTCTGTCAGTCTGTCAGTCTGTCAGTCTGTCAGTCTGTCAGTCTGTCAGTCTGTCAGTCTGTCAGTCTGTCAGTCTGTCAGTCTGTCAGTCTGTCAGTCTGTCAGTCTGTCAGTCTGTCAGTCTGTCAGTCTGTCAGTCTGTCAGTCTGTCAGTCTGTCAGTCTGTCAGTCTGTCAGTCTGTCAGTCTGTCAGTCTGTCAGTCTGTCAGTCTGTCAGTCTGTCAGTCT
>CAJVCO010000417.1:0-18516 GCA_910595825.1 Philhelius pedissequus | reverse complement strand
CTGACAGACTGACAGACTGACAGACTGACAGACTGACAGACTGACAGACTGACAGACTGACAGACTGACAGACTGACAGACTGACAGACTGACAGACTGACAGACTGACAGACTGACAGACTGACAGACTGACAGACTGACAGACTGACAGACTGACAGACTGACAGACTGACAGACTGACAGACTGACAGACTGACAGACTGACAGACTGACAGACTGACAGACTGACAGACTGACAGACTGACAGACTGACAGACTGACAGACTGACAGACTGACAGACTGACAGACTGACAGACTGACAGACTGACAGACTGACAGACTGACAGACTGACAGACTGACAGACTGACAGACTGACAGACTGACAGACTGACAGACTGACAGACTGACAGACTGACAGACTGACAGACTGACAGACTGACAGACTGACAGACTGACAGACTGACAGACTGACAGACTGACAGACTGACAGACTGACAGACTGACAGACTGACAGACTGACAGACTGACAGACTGACAGACTGACAGACTGACAGACTGACAGACTGACAGACTGACAGACTGACAGACTGACAGACTGACAGACTGACAGACTGACAGACTGACAGACTGACAGACTGACAGACTGACAGACTGACAGACTGACAGACTGACAGACTGACAGACTGACAGACTGACAGACTGACAGACTGACAGACTGACAGACTGACAGACTGACAGACTGACAGACTGACAGACTGACAGACTGACAGACTGACAGACTGACAGACTGACAGACTGACAGACTGACAGACTGACAGACTGACAGACTGACAGACTGACAGACTGACAGACTGACAGACTGACAGACTGACAGACTGACAGACTGACAGACTGACAGACTGACAGACTGACAGACTGACAGACTGACAGACTGACAGACTGACAGACTGACAGACTGACAGACTGACAGACTGACAGACTGACAGACTGACAGACTGACAGACTGACAGACTGACAGACTGACAGACTGACAGACTGACAGACTGACAGACTGACAGACTGACAGACTGACAGACTGACAGACTGACAGACTGACAGACTGACAGACTGACAGACTGACAGACTGACAGACTGACAGACTGACAGACTGACAGACTGACAGACTGACAGACTGACAGACTGACAGACTGACAGACTGACAGACTGACAGACTGACAGACTGACAGACTGACAGACTGACAGACTGACAGACTGACAGACTGACAGACTGACAGACTGACAGACTGACAGACTGACAGACTGACAGACTGACAGACTGACAGACTGACAGACTGACAGACTGACAGACTGACAGACTGACAGACTGACAGACTGACAGACTGACAGACTGACAGACTGACAGACTGACAGACTGACAGACTGACAGACTGACAGACTGACAGACTGACAGACTGACAGACTGACAGACTGACAGACTGACAGACTGACAGACTGACAGACTGACAGACTGACAGACTGACAGACTGACAGACTGACAGACTGACAGACTGACAGACTGACAGACTGACAGACTGACAGACTGACAGACTGACAGACTGACAGACTGACAGACTGACAGACTGACAGACTGACAGACTGACAGACTGACAGACTGACAGACTGACAGACTGACAGACTGACAGACTGACAGACTGACAGACTGACAGACTGACAGACTGACAGACTGACAGACTGACAGACTGACAGACTGACAGACTGACAGACTGACAGACTGACAGACTGACAGACTGACAGACTGACAGACTGACAGACTGACAGACTGACAGACTGACAGACTGACAGACTGACAGACTGACAGACTGACAGACTGACAGACTGACAGACTGACAGACTGACAGACTGACAGACTGACAGACTGACAGACTGACAGACTGACAGACTGACAGACTGACAGACTGACAGACTGACAGACTGACAGACTGACAGACTGACAGACTGACAGACTGACAGACTGACAGACTGACAGACTGACAGACTGACAGACTGACAGACTGACAGACTGACAGACTGACAGACTGACAGACTGACAGACTGACAGACTGACAGACTGACAGACTGACAGACTGACAGACTGACAGACTGACAGACTGACAGACTGACAGACTGACAGACTGACAGACTGACAGACTGACAGACTGACAGACTGACAGACTGACAGACTGACAGACTGACAGACTGACAGACTGACAGACTGACAGACTGACAGACTGACAGACTGACAGACTGACAGACTGACAGACTGACAGACTGACAGACTGACAGACTGACAGACTGACAGACTGACAGACTGACAGACTGACAGACTGACAGACTGACAGACTGACAGACTGACAGACTGACAGACTGACAGACTGACAGACTGACAGACTGACAGACTGACAGACTGACAGACTGACAGACTGACAGACTGACAGACTGACAGACTGACAGACTGACAGACTGACAGACTGACAGACTGACAGACTGACAGACTGACAGACTGACAGACTGACAGACTGACAGACTGACAGACTGACAGACTGACAGACTGACAGACTGACAGACTGACAGACTGACAGACTGACAGACTGACAGACTGACAGACTGACAGACTGACAGACTGACAGACTGACAGACTGACAGACTGACAGACTGACAGACTGACAGACTGACAGACTGACAGACTGACAGACTGACAGACTGACAGACTGACAGACTGACAGACTGACAGACTGACAGACTGACAGACTGACAGACTGACAGACTGACAGACTGACAGACTGACAGACTGACAGACTGACAGACTGACAGACTGACAGACTGACAGACTGACAGACTGACAGACTGACAGACTGACAGACTGACAGACTGACAGACTGACAGACTGACAGACTGACAGACTGACAGACTGACAGACTGACAGACTGACAGACTGACAGACTGACAGACTGACAGACTGACAGACTGACAGACTGACAGACTGACAGACTGACAGACTGACAGACTGACAGACTGACAGACTGACAGACTGACAGACTGACAGACTGACAGACTGACAGACTGACAGACTGACAGACTGACAGACTGACAGACTGACAGACTGACAGACTGACAGACTGACAGACTGACAGACTGACAGACTGACAGACTGACAGACTGACAGACTGACAGACTGACAGACTGACAGACTGACAGACTGACAGACTGACAGACTGACAGACTGACAGACTGACAGACTGACAGACTGACAGACTGACAGACTGACAGACTGACAGACTGACAGACTGACAGACTGACAGACTGACAGACTGACAGACTGACAGACTGACAGACTGACAGACTGACAGACTGACAGACTGACAAGACTGACAGACTGACAGACTGACAGACTGACAGACTGACAGACTGACAGACTGACAGACTGACAGACTGACAGACTGACAGACTGACAGACTGACAGACTGACAGACTGACAGACTGACAGACTGACAGACTGACAGACTGACAGACTGACAGACTGACAGACTGACAGACTGACAGACTGACAGACTGACAGACTGACAGACTGACAGACTGACAGACTGACAGACTGACAGACTGACAGACTGACAGACTGACAGACTGACAGACTGACAGACTGACAGACTGACAGACTGACAGACTGACAGACTGACAGACTGACAGACTGACAGACTGACAGACTGACAGACTGACAGACTGACAGACTGACAGACTGACAGACTGACAGACTGACAGACTGACAGACTGACAGACTGACAGACTGACAGACTGACAGACTGACAGACTGACAGACTGACAGACTGACAGACTGACAGACTGACAGACTGACAGACTGACAGACTGACAGACTGACAGACTGACAGACTGACAGACTGACAGACTGACAGACTGACAGACTGACAGACTGACAGACTGACAGACTGACAGACTGACAGACTGACAGACTGACAGACTGACAGACTGACAGACTGACAGACTGACAGACTGACAGACTGACAGACTGACAGACTGACAGACTGACAGACTGACAGACTGACAGACTGACAGACTGACAGACTGACAGACTGACAGACTGACAGACTGACAGACTGACAGACTGACAGACTGACAGACTGACAGACTGACAGACTGACAGACTGACAGACTGACAGACTGACAGACTGACAGACTGACAGACTGACAGACTGACAGACTGACAGACTGACAGACTGACAGACTGACAGACTGACAGACTGACAGACTGACAGACTGACAGACTGACAGACTGACAGACTGACAGACTGACAGACTGACAGACTGACAGACTGACAGACTGACAGACTGACAGACTGACAGACTGACAGACTGACAGACTGACAGACTGACAGACTGACAGACTGACAGACTGACAGACTGACAGACTGACAGACTGACAGACTGACAGACTGACAGACTGACAGACTGACAGACTGACAGACTGACAGACTGACAGACTGACAGACTGACAGACTGACAGACTGACAGACTGACAGACTGACAGACTGACAGACTGACAGACTGACAGACTGACAGACTGACAGACTGACAGACTGACAGACTGACAGACTGACAGACTGACAGACTGACAGACTGACAGACTGACAGACTGACAGACTGACAGACTGACAGACTGACAGACTGACAGACTGACAGACTGACAGACTGACAGACTGACAGACTGACAGACTGACAGACTGACAGACTGACAGACTGACAGACTGACAGACTGACAGACTGACAGACTGACAGACTGACAGACTGACAGACTGACAGACTGACAGACTGACAGACTGACAGACTGACAGACTGACAGACTGACAGACTGACAGACTGACAGACTGACAGACTGACAGACTGACAGACTGACAGACTGACAGACTGACAGACTGACAGACTGACAGACTGACAGACTGACAGACTGACAGACTGACAGACTGACAGACTGACAGACTGACAGACTGACAGACTGACAGACTGACAGACTGACAGACTGACAGACTGACAGACTGACAGACTGACAGACTGACAGACTGACAGACTGACAGACTGACAGACTGACAGACTGACAGACTGACAGACTGACAGACTGACAGACTGACAGACTGACAGACTGACAGACTGACAGACTGACAGACTGACAGACTGACAGACTGACAGACTGACAGACTGACAGACTGACAGACTGACAGACTGACAGACTGACAGACTGACAGACTGACAGACTGACAGACTGACAGACTGACAGACTGACAGACTGACAGACTGACAGACTGACAGACTGACAGACTGACAGACTGACAGACTGACAGACTGACAGACTGACAGACTGACAGACTGACAGACTGACAGACTGACAGACTGACAGACTGACAGACTGACAGACTGACAGACTGACAGACTGACAGACTGACAGACTGACAGACTGACAGACTGACAGACTGACAGACTGACAGACTGACAGACTGACAGACTGACAGACTGACAGACTGACAGACTGACAGACTGACAGACTGACAGACTGACAGACTGACAGACTGACAGACTGACAGACTGACAGACTGACAGACTGACAGACTGACAGACTGACAGACTGACAGACTGACAGACTGACAGACTGACAGACTGACAGACTGACAGACTGACAGACTGACAGACTGACAGACTGACAGACTGACAGACTGACAGACTGACAGACTGACAGACTGACAGACTGACAGACTGACAGACTGACAGACTGACAGACTGACAGACTGACAGACTGACAGACTGACAGACTGACAGACTGACAGACTGACAGACTGACAGACTGACAGACTGACAGACTGACAGACTGACAGACTGACAGACTGACAGACTGACAGACTGACAGACTGACAGACTGACAGACTGACAGACTGACAGACTGACAGACTGACAGACTGACAGACTGACAGACTGACAGACTGACAGACTGACAGACTGACAGACTGACAGACTGACAGACTGACAGACTGACAGACTGACAGACTGACAGACTGACAGACTGACAGACTGACAGACTGACAGACTGACAGACTGACAGACTGACAGACTGACAGACTGACAGACTGACAGACTGACAGACTGACAGACTGACAGACTGACAGACTGACAGACTGACAGACTGACAGACTGACAGACTGACAGACTGACAGACTGACAGACTGACAGACTGACAGACTGACAGACTGACAGACTGACAGACTGACAGACTGACAGACTGACAGACTGACAGACTGACAGACTGACAGACTGACAGACTGACAGACTGACAGACTGACAGACTGACAGACTGACAGACTGACAGACTGACAGACTGACAGACTGACAGACTGACAGACTGACAGACTGACAGACTGACAGACTGACAGACTGACAGACTGACAGACTGACAGACTGACAGACTGACAGACTGACAGACTGACAGACTGACAGACTGACAGACTGACAGACTGACAGACTGACAGACTGACAGACTGACAGACTGACAGACTGACAGACTGACAGACTGACAGACTGACAGACTGACAGACTGACAGACTGACAGACTGACAGACTGACAGACTGACAGACTGACAGACTGACAGACTGACAGACTGACAGACTGACAGACTGACAGACTGACAGACTGACAGACTGACAGACTGACAGACTGACAGACTGACAGACTGACAGACTGACAGACTGACAGACTGACAGACTGACAGACTGACAGACTGACAGACTGACAGACTGACAGACTGACAGACTGACAGACTGACAGACTGACAGACTGACAGACTGACAGACTGACAGACTGACAGACTGACAGACTGACAGACTGACAGACTGACAGACTGACAGACTGACAGACTGACAGACTGACAGACTGACAGACTGACAGACTGACAGACTGACAGACTGACAGACTGACAGACTGACAGACTGACAGACTGACAGACTGACAGACTGACAGACTGACAGACTGACAGACTGACAGACTGACAGACTGACAGACTGACAGACTGACAGACTGACAGACTGACAGACTGACAGACTGACAGACTGACAGACTGACAGACTGACAGACTGACAGACTGACAGACTGACAGACTGACAGACTGACAGACTGACAGACTGACAGACTGACAGACTGACAGACTGACAGACTGAGACTGACAGACTGACAGACTGACAGACTGACTGACAGACTGAGCTGACAGACTGACAGACAGACTGACAGACTGACAGACTGACAGACTGACAGACTGACAGACTGACAGACTGACAGACTGACAGACTGACAGACTGACAGACTGACAGACTGACAGACTGACAGACTGACAGACTGACAGACTGACAGACTGACAGACTGACAGACTGACAGACTGACAGACTGACAGACTGACAGACTGACAGACTGGACAGACTGACAGACTGACAGACTGACAGACTGACAGACTGACAGACTGACAGACTGACAGACTGACAGACTGACAGACTGACAGACTGACAGACTGACAGACTGACAGACTGACAGACTGACAGACTGACAGACTGACAGACTGACAGACTGACAGACTGACAGACTGACAGACTGACAGACTGACAGACTGACAGACTGACAGACTGACAGACTGACAGACTGACAGACTGACAGACTGACAGACTGACAGACTGACAGACTGACAGACTGACAGACTGACAGACTGACAGACTGACAGACTGACAGGACTGACAGACTGACAGACTGACAGACTGACAGACTGACAGACTGACAGACTGACAGACTGACAGGACTGACAGACTGACAGACTGACAGACTGACAGACTGACAGACTGACAGACTGACAGACTGACAGACTGACAGACTGACAGACTGACAGACTGACAGACTGACAGACTGACAGACTGACAGACTGACAGACTGACAGACTGACAGACTGACAGACTGACAGACTGACAGACTGACAGACTGACAGACTGACAGACTGACAGACTGACAGACTGACAGACTGACAGACTGACAGACTGACAGGACTGACAGACTGACAGACTGACAGACTGACAGACTGACAGACTGACAGACTGACAGACTGACAGACTGACAGACTGACAGACTGACAGACTGACAGACTGACAGACTGACAGACTGACAGACTGACAGACTGACAGACTGACAGACTGACAGACTGACAGACTGACAGACTGACAGACTGACAGACTGACAGACTGACAGACTGACAGACTGACAGACTGACAGACTGACAGACTGACAGACTGACAGACTGACAGACTGACAGACTGACAGACTGACAGACTGACAGACTGACAGACTGACAGACTGACAGACTGACAGACTGACACTGACAGACTGACAGACTGACAGACTGACAGACTGACAGACTGACAGACTGACAGACTGACAGACTGACAGACTGACAGCACTGACAGACTGACAGACTGACAGACTGACAGACTGACAGACTGACTGACGACAGACTGACAGACTGACAGACTGACAGACTGACAGACTGACAGACTGACAGACTGACAGACTGACAGACTGACAGACTGACAGACTGACAGACTGACAGACTGACAGACTGACAGACTGACAGACTGACAGAGACTGACAGACTGACAGACTGACAGACTGACAGACTGACAGACTGACAGACTGACAGACTGACAGACTGACAGACTGACAGACTGACAGACTGACAGGACTGACAGACTGACAGACTGACAGACTGACAGACTGACAGACTGACAGACTGACAGACTGACAGACTGACAGACTGACAGACTGACAGACTGACAGACTGACAGACTGACAGACTGACAGACTGACAGACTGACAGACTGACAGACTGACAGACTGACAGACGACTGACAGACTGACAGACTGACAGACTGACAGACTGACAGACTGACAGACTGACAGACTGACAGACTGACCTGACAGACTGACAGACTGACAGACTGACAGACTGACAGACTGACAGACTGACAGACTGACAGACTGACAGACTGACAGACTGACAGACTGACAGACTGACAGACTGACAGACTGACAGACTGACAGACTGACAGACTGACAGACTGACAGACTGACAGACTGACAGACTGACAGACTGACAGACTGACAGACTGACAGACTGACAGACTGACAGACTGACAGACTGACAGACTGACAGACTGACAGACTGACAGACTGACAGACTGACAGACTGACAGACTGACAGACTGACAGACTGACAGACTGACAGACTGACAGACTGACAGACTGACAGACTGACAGACTGACAGACTGACAGACTGACAGACTGACAGACTGACAGACTGACAGACTGACAGACTGACAGACTGACAGACTGACAGACTGACAGACTGACAGACTGACAGACTGACAGACTGACAGACTGACAGACTGACAGACTGACAGACTGACAGACTGACAGACTGACAGACTGACAGACTGACAGACTGACAGACTGACAGACTGACAGACTGACAGACTGACAGACTGACAGACTGACAGACTGACAGACTGACAGACTGACAGACTGACAGACTGACAGACTGACAGACTGACAGACTGACAGACTGACAGACTGACAGACTGACAGACTGACAGACTGACAGACTGACAGACTGACAGACTGACAGACTGACAGACTGACAGACTGACAGACTGACAGACTGACAGACTGACAGACTGACAGACTGACAGACTGACAGACTGACAGACTGACAGACTGACAGACTGACAGACTGACAGACTGACAGACTGACAGACTGACAGACTGACAGACTGACAGACTGACAGACTGACAGACTGACAGACTGACAGACTGACAGACTGACAGACTGACAGACTGACAGACTGACAGACTGACAGACTGACAGACTGACAGACTGACAGACTGACAGACTGACAGACTGACAGACTGACAGACTGACAGACTGACAGACTGACAGACTGACAGACTGACAGACTGACAGACTGACAGACTGACAGACTGACAGACTGACAGACTGACAGACTGACAGACTGACAGACTGACAGACTGACAGACTGACAGACTGACAGACTGACAGACTGACAGACTGACAGACTGACAGACTGACAGACTGACAGACTGACAGACTGACAGACTGACAGACTGACAGACTGACAGACTGACAGACTGACAGACTGACAGACTGACAGACTGACAGACTGACAGACTGACAGACTGACAGACTGACAGACTGACAGACTGACAGACTGACAGACTGACAGACTGACAGACTGACAGACTGACAGACTGACAGACTGACAGACTGACAGACTGACAGACTGACAGACTGACAGACTGACAGACTGACAGACTGACAGACTGACAGACTGACAGACTGACAGACTGACAGACTGACAGACTGACAGACTGACAGACTGACAGACTGACAGACTGACAGACTGACAGACTGACAGACTGACAGACTGACAGACTGACAGACTGACAGACTGACAGACTGACAGACTGACAGACTGACAGACTGACAGACTGACAGACTGACAGACTGACAGACTGACAGACTGACAGACTGACAGACTGACAGACAGACTGACAGACTGACAGACTCTGACAGACTGACAGACTGACAGACTGACAGACTGACAGACTGACAGACTGACAGACTGACAGACTGACAGACTGACAGACTGACAGACTGACAGACTGACAGACTGACAGACTGACAGACTGACAGACTGACAGACTGACAGACTGACAGACTGACAGACTGACAGACTGACAGACTGACAGACTGACAGACTGACAGACTGACAGACTGACAGACTGACAGACTGACAGACTGACAGACTGACAGACTGACAGACTGACAGACTGACAGACTGACAGACTGACAGACTGACAGACTGACAGACTGACAGACTGACAGACTGACAGACTGACAGACTGACAGACTGACAGACTGACAGACTGACAGACTGACAGACTGACAGACTGACAGACTGACAGACTGACAGACTGACAGACTGACAGACTGACAGACTGACAGACTGACAGACTGACAGACTGACAGACTGACAGACTGACAGACTGACAGACTGACAGACTGACAGACTGACAGACTGACAGACTGACAGACTGACAGACTGACAGACTGACAGACTGACAGACTGACAGACTGACAGACTGACAGACTGACAGACTGACAGACTGACAGACTGACAGACTGACAGACTGACAGACTGACAGACTGACAGACTGACAGACTGACAGACTGACAGACTGACAGACTGACAGACTGACAGACGACAGACTGACAGACTGACAGACTGACAGACTGACAGACTGACAGACTGACAGACTGACAGACTGACAGACTGACAGACTGACAGACTGACAGACTGACAGACTGACAGACTGACAGACTGACAGACTGACAGACTGACAGACTGACAGACTGACAGACTGACAGACTGACAGACTGACAGACTGACAGACTGACAGACTGACAGACTGACAGACTGACAGACTGACAGACTGACAGACTGACAGACTGACAGACTGACAGACTGACAGACTGACAGACTGACAGACTGACAGACTGACAGACTGACAGACTGACAGACTGACAGACTGACAGACTGACAGACTGACAGACTGACAGACTGACAGACTGACAGACTGACAGACTGACAGACTGACAGACTGACAGACTGACAGACTGACAGACTGACAGACTGACAGACTGACAGACTGACAGACTGACAGACTGACAGACTGACAGACTGACAGACTGACAGACTGACAGACTGACAGACTGACAGACTGACAGACTGACAGACTGACAGACTGACAGACTGACAGACTGACAGACTGACAGACTGACAGACTGACAGACTGACAGACTGACAGACTGACAGACTGACAGACTGACAGACTGACAGACTGACAGACTGACAGACTGACAGACTGACAGACTGACAGACTGACAGACTGACAGACTGACAGACTGACAGACTGACAGACTGACAGACTGACAGACTGACAGACTGACAGACTGACAGACTGACAGACTGACAGACTGACAGACTGACAGACTGACAGACTGACAGACTGACAGACTGACAGACTGACAGACTGACAGACTGACAGACTGACAGACTGACAGACTGACAGACTGACAGACTGACAGACTGACAGACTGACAGACTGACAGACTGACAGACTGACAGACTGACAGACTGACAGACTGACAGACTGACAGACTGACAGACTGACAGACTGACAGACTGACAGACTGACAGACTGACAGACTGACAGACTGACAGACTGACAGACTGACAGACTGACAGACTGACAGACTGACAGACTGACAGACTGACAGACTGACAGACTGACAGACTGACAGACTGACAGACTGACAGACTGACAGACTGACAGACTGACAGACTGACAGACTGACAGACTGACAGACTGACAGACTGACAGACTGACAGACTGACAGACTGACAGACTGACAGACTGACAGACTGACAGACTGACAGACTGACAGACTGACAGACTGACAGACTGACAGACTGACAGACTGACAGACTGACAGACTGACAGACTGACAGACTGACAGACTGACAGACTGACAGACTGACAGACTGACAGACTGACAGACTGACAGACTGACAGACTGACAGACTGACAGACTGACAGACTGACAGACTGACAGACTGACAGACTGACAGACTGACAGACTGACAGACTGACAGACTGACAGACTGACAGACTGACAGACTGACAGACTGACAGACTGACAGACTGACAGACTGACAGACTGACAGACTGACAGACTGACAGACTGACAGACTGACAGACTGACAGACTGACAGACTGACAGACTGACAGACTGACAGACTGACAGACTGACAGACTGACAGACTGACAGACTGACAGACTGACAGACTGACAGACTGACAGACTGACAGACTGACAGACTGACAGACTGACAGACTGACAGACTGACAGACTGACAGACTGACAGACTGACAGACTGACAGACTGACAGACTGACAGACTGACAGACTGACAGACTGACAGACTGACAGACTGACAGACTGACAGACTGACAGACTGACAGACTGACAGACTGACAGACTGACAGACTGACAGACTGACAGACTGACAGACTGACAGACTGACAGACTGACAGACTGACAGACTGACAGACTGACAGACTGACAGACTGACAGACTGACAGACTGACAGACTGACAGACTGACAGACTGACAGACTGACAGACTGACAGACTGACAGACTGACAGACTGACAGACTGACAGACTGACAGACTGACAGACTGACAGACTGACAGACTGACAGACTGACAGACTGACAGACTGACAGACTGACAGACTGACAGACTGACAGACTGACAGACTGACAGACTGACAGACTGACAGACTGACAGACTGACAGACTGACAGACTGACAGACTGACAGACTGACAGACTGACAGACTGACAGACTGACAGACTGACAGACTGACAGACTGACAGACTGACAGACTGACAGACTGACAGACTGACAGACTGACAGACTGACAGACTGACAGACTGACAGACTGACAGACTGACAGACTGACAGACTGACAGACTGACAGACTGACAGACTGACAGACTGACAGACTGACAGACTGACAGACTGACAGACTGACAGACTGACAGACTGACAGACTGACAGACTGACAGACTGACAGACTGACAGACTGACAGACTGACAGACTGACAGACTGACAGACTGACAGACTGACAGACTGACAGACTGACAGACTGACAGACTGACAGACTGACAGACTGACAGACTGACAGACTGACAGACTGACAGACTGACAGACTGACAGACTGACAGACTGACAGACTGACAGACTGACAGACTGACAGACTGACAGACTGACAGACTGACAGACTGACAGACTGACAGACTGACAGACTGACAGACTGACAGACTGACAGACTGACAGACTGACAGACTGACAGACTGACAGACTGACAGACTGACAGACTGACAGACTGACAGACTGACAGACTGACAGACTGACAGACTGACAGACTGACAGACTGACAGACTGACAGACTGACAGACTGACAGACTGACAGACTGACAGACTGACAGACTGACAGACTGACAGACTGACAGACTGACAGACTGACAGACTGACAGACTGACAGACTGACAGACTGACAGACTGACAGACTGACAGACTGACAGACTGACAGACTGACAGACTGACAGACTGACAGACTGACAGACTGACAGACTGACAGACTGACAGACTGACAGACTGACAGACTGACAGACTGACAGACTGACAGACTGACAGACTGACAGACTGACAGACTGACAGACTGACAGACTGACAGACTGACAGACTGACAGACTGACAGACTGACAGACTGACAGACTGACAGACTGACAGACTGACAGACTGACAGACTGACAGACTGACAGACTGACAGACTGACAGACTGACAGACTGACAGACTGACAGACTGACAGACTGACAGACTGACAGACTGACAGACTGACAGACTGACAGACTGACAGACTGACAGACTGACAGACTGACAGACTGACAGACTGACAGACTGACAGACTGACAGACTGACAGACTGACAGACTGACAGACTGACAGACTGACAGACTGACAGACTGACAGACTGACAGACTGACAGACTGACAGACTGACAGACTGACAGACTGACAGACTGACAGACTGACAGACTGACAGACTGACAGACTGACAGACTGACAGACTGACAGACTGACAGATGACAGACTGACAGAGACTGACAGACTGACAGACTGACAGACTGACAGACTGACAGACTGACAGACTGACAGACTGACAGACTGACAGACTGACAGACTGACAGACTGACAGACTGACAGACTGACAGACTGACAGACTGACAGACTGACAGACTGACAGACTGACAGACTGACAGACTGACAGACTGACAGACTGACAGACTGACAGACTGACAGACTGACAGACTGACAGACTGACAGACTGACAGACTGACAGACTGACAGACTGACAGACTGACAGACTGACAGACTGACAGACTGACAGACTGACAGACTGACAGACTGACAGACTGACAGACTGACAGACTGACAGACTGACAGACTGACAGACTGACAGACTGACAGACTGACAGACTGACAGACTGACAGACTGACAGACTGACAGACTGACAGACTGACAGACTGACAGACTGACAGACTGACAGACTGACAGACTGACAGACTGACAGACTGACAGACTGACAGACTGACAGACTGACAGACTGACAGACTGACAGACTGACAGACTGACAGACTGACAGACTGACAGACTGACAGACTGACAGACTGACAGACTGACAGACTGACAGACTGACAGACTGACAGACTGACAGACTGACAGACTGACAGACTGACAGACTGACAGACTGACAGACTGACAGACTGACAGACTGACAGACTGACAGACTGACAGACTGACAGACTGACAGACTGACAGACTGACAGACTGACAGACTGACAGACTGACAGACTGACAGACTGACAGACTGACAGACTGACAGACTGACAGACTGACAGACTGACAGACTGACAGACTGACAGACTGACAGACTGACAGACTGACAGACTGACAGACTGACAGACTGACAGACTGACAGACTGACAGACTGACAGACTGACAGACTGACAGACTGACAGACTGACAGACTGACAGACTGACAGACTGACAGACTGACAGACTGACAGACTGACAGACTGACAGACTGACAGACTGACAGACTGACAGACTGACAGACTGACAGACTGACAGACTGACAGACTGACAGACTGACAGACTGACAGACTGACAGACTGACAGACTGACAGACTGACAGACTGACAGACTGACAGACTGACAGACTGACAGACTGACAGACTGACAGACTGACAGACTGACAGACTGACAGACTGACAGACTGACAGACTGACAGACTGACAGACTGACAGACTGACAGACTGACAGACTGACAGACTGACAGACTGACAGACTGACAGACTGACAGACTGACAGACTGACAGACTGACAGACTGACAGACTGACAGACTGACAGACTGACAGACTGACAGACTGACAGACTGACAGACTGACAGACTGACAGACTGACAGACTGACAGACTGACAGACTGACAGACTGACAGACTGACAGACTGACAGACTGACAGACTGACAGACTGACAGACTGACAGACTGACAGACTGACAGACTGACAGACTGACAGACTGACAGACTGACAGACTGACAGACTGACAGACTGACAGACTGACAGACTGACAGACTGACAGACTGACAGACTGACAGACTGACAGACTGACAGACTGACAGACTGACAGACTGACAGACTGACAGACTGACAGACTGACAGACTGACAGACTGACAGACTGACAGACTGACAGACTGACAGACTGACAGACTGACAGACTGACAGACTGACAGACTGACAGACTGACAGACTGACAGACTGACAGACTGACAGACTGACAGACTGACAGACTGACAGACTGACAGACTGACAGACTGACAGACTGACAGACTGACAGACTGACAGACTGACAGACTGACAGACTGACAGACTGACAGACTGACAGACTGACAGACTGACAGACTGACAGACTGACAGACTGACAGACTGACAGACTGACAGACTGACAGACTGACAGACTGACAGACTGACAGACTGACAGACTGACAGACTGACAGACTGACAGACTGACAGACTGACAGACTGACAGACTGACAGACTGACAGACTGACAGACTGACAGACTGACAGACTGACAGACTGACAGACTGACAGACTGACAGACTGACAGACTGACAGACTGACAGACTGACAGACTGACAGACTGACAGACTGACAGACTGACAGACTGACAGACTGACAGACTGACAGACTGACAGACTGACAGACTGACAGACTGACAGACTGACAGACTGACAGACTGACAGACTGACAGACTGACAGACTGACAGACTGACAGACTGACAGACTGACAGACTGACAGACTGACAGACTGACAGACTGACAGACTGACAGACTGACAGACTGACAGACTGACAGACTGACAGACTGACAGACTGACAGACTGACAGACTGACAGACTGACAGACTGACAGACTGACAGACTGACAGACTGACAGACTGACAGACTGACAGACTGACAGACTGACAGACTGACAGACTGACAGACTGACAGACTGACAGACTGACAGACTGACAGACTGACAGACTGACAGACTGACAGACTGACAGACTGACAGACTGACAGACTGACAGACTGACAGACTGACAGACTGACAGACTGACAGACTGACAGACTGACAGACTGACAGACTGACAGACTGACAGACTGACAGACTGACAGACTGACAGACTGACAGACTGACAGACTGACAGACTGACAGACTGACAGACTGACAGACTGACAGACTGACAGACTGACAGACTGACAGACTGACAGACTGACAGACTGACAGACTGACAGACTGACAGACTGACAGACTGACAGACTGACAGACTGACAGACTGACAGACTGACAGACTGACAGACTGACAGACTGACAGACTGACAGACTGACAGACTGACAGACTGACAGACTGACAGACTGACAGACTGACAGACTGACAGACTGACAGACTGACAGACTGACAGACTGACAGACTGACAGACTGACAGACTGACAGACTGACAGACTGACAGACTGACAGACTGACAGACTGACAGACTGACAGACTGACAGACTGACAGACTGACAGACTGACAGACTGACAGACTGACAGACTGACAGACTGACAGACTGACAGACTGACAGACTGACAGACTGACAGACTGACAGACTGACAGACTGACAGACTGACAGACTGACAGACTGACAGACTGACAGACTGACAGACTGACAGACTGACAGACTGACAGACTGACAGACTGACAGACTGACAGACTGACAGACTGACAGACTGACAGACTGACAGACTGACAGACTGACAGACTGACAGACTGACAGACTGACAGACTGACAGACTGACAGACTGACAGACTGACAGACTGACAGACTGACAGACTGACAGACTGACAGACTGACAGACTGACAGACTGACAGACTGACAGACTGACAGACTGACAGACTGACAGACTGACAGACTGACAGACTGACAGACTGACAGACTGACAGACTGACAGACTGACAGACTGACAGACTGACAGACTGACAGACTGACAGACTGACAGACTGACAGACTGACAGACTGACAGACTGACAGACTGACAGACTGACAGACTGACAGACTGACAGACTGACAGACTGACAGACTGACAGACTGACAGACTGACAGACTGACAGACTGAC
>CAJVCO010000416.1:0-18552 GCA_910595825.1 Philhelius pedissequus | reverse complement strand
GAGATGCAGACTGACAGACTGACAGACTGACAGACTGACAGACTGACAGACTGACAGACTGACAGACTGACAGACTGACAGACTGACAGACTGACAGACTGACAGACTGACAGACTGACAGACTGACAGACTGACAGACTGACAGACTGACAGACTGACAGACTGACAGACTGACAGACTGACAGACTGACAGACTGACAGACTGACAGACTGACAGACTGACAGACTGACAGACTGACAGACTGACAGACTGACAGACTGACAGACTGACAGACTGACAGACTGACAGACTGACAGACTGACAGACTGACAGACTGACAGACTGACAGACTGACAGACTGACAGACTGACAGACTGACAGACTGACAGACTGACAGACTGACAGACTGACAGACTGACAGACTGACAGACTGACAGACTGACAGACTGACAGACTGACAGACTGACAGACTGACAGACTGACAGACTGACAGACTGACAGACTGACAGACTGACAGACTGACAGACTGACAGACTGACAGACTGACAGACTGACAGACTGACAGACTGACAGACTGACAGACTGACAGACTGACAGACTGACAGACTGACAGACTGACAGACTGACAGACTGACAGACTGACAGACTGACAGACTGACAGACTGACAGACTGACAGACTGACAGACTGACAGACTGACAGACTGACAGACTGACAGACTGACAGACTGACAGACTGACAGACTGACAGACTGACAGACTGACAGACTGACAGACTGACAGACTGACAGACTGACAGACTGACAGACTGACAGACTGACAGACTGACAGACTGACAGACTGACAGACTGACAGACTGACAGACTGACAGACTGACAGACTGACAGACTGACAGACTGACAGACTGACAGACTGACAGACTGACAGACTGACAGACTGACAGACTGACAGACTGACAGACTGACAGACTGACAGACTGACAGACTGACAGACTGACAGACTGACAGACTGACAGACTGACAGACTGACAGACTGACAGACTGACAGACTGACAGACTGACAGACTGACAGACTGACAGACTGACAGACTGACAGACTGACAGACTGACAGACTGACAGACTGACAGACTGACAGACTGACAGACTGACAGACTGACAGACTGACAGACTGACAGACTGACAGACTGACAGACTGACAGACTGACAGACTGACAGACTGACAGACTGACAGACTGACAGACTGACAGACTGACAGACTGACAGACTGACAGACTGACAGACTGACAGACTGACAGACTGACAGACTGACAGACTGACAGACTGACAGACTGACAGACTGACAGACTGACAGACTGACAGACTGACAGACTGACAGACTGACAGACTGACAGACTGACAGACTGACAGACTGACAGACTGACAGACTGACAGACTGACAGACTGACAGACTGACAGACTGACAGACTGACAGACTGACAGACTGACAGACTGACAGACTGACAGACTGACAGACTGACAGACTGACAGACTGACAGACTGACAGACTGACAGACTGACAGACTGACAGACTGACAGACTGACAGACTGACAGACTGACAGACTGACAGACTGACAGACTGACAGACTGACAGACTGACAGACTGACAGACTGACAGACTGACAGACTGACAGACTGACAGACTGACAGACTGACAGACTGACAGACTGACAGACTGACAGACTGACAGACTGACAGACTGACAGACTGACAGACTGACAGACTGACAGACTGACAGACTGACAGACTGACAGACTGACAGACTGACAGACTGACAGACTGACAGACTGACAGACTGACAGACTGACAGACTGACAGACTGACAGACTGACAGACTGACAGACTGACAGACTGACAGACTGACAGACTGACAGACTGACAGACTGACAGACTGACAGACTGACAGACTGACAGACTGACAGACTGACAGACTGACAGACTGACAGACTGACAGACTGACAGACTGACAGACTGACAGACTGACAGACTGACAGACTGACAGACTGACAGACTGACAGACTGACAGACTGACAGACTGACAGACTGACAGACTGACAGACTGACAGACTGACAGACTGACAGACTGACAGACTGACAGACTGACAGACTGACAGACTGACAGACTGACAGACTGACAGACTGACAGACTGACAGACTGACAGACTGACAGACTGACAGACTGACAGACTGACAGACTGACAGACTGACAGACTGACAGACTGACAGACTGACAGACTGACAGACTGACAGACTGACAGACTGACAGACTGACAGACTGACAGACTGACAGACTGACAGACTGACAGACTGACAGACTGACAGACTGACAGACTGACAGACTGACAGACTGACAGACTGACAGACTGACAGACTGACAGACTGACAGACTGACAGACTGACAGACTGACAGACTGACAGACTGACAGACTGACAGACTGACAGACTGACAGACTGACAGACTGACAGACTGACAGACTGACAGACTGACAGACTGACAGACTGACAGACTGACAGACTGACAGACTGACAGACTGACAGACTGACAGACTGACAGACTGACAGACTGACAGACTGACAGACTGACAGACTGACAGACTGACAGACTGACAGACTGACAGACTGACAGACTGACAGACTGACAGACTGACAGACTGACAGACTGACAGACTGACAGACTGACAGACTGACAGACTGACAGACTGACAGACTGACAGACTGACAGACTGACAGACTGACAGACTGACAGACTGACAGACTGACAGACTGACAGACTGACAGACTGACAGACTGACAGACTGACAGACTGACAGACTGACAGACTGACAGACTGACAGACTGACAGACTGACAGACTGACAGACTGACAGACTGACAGACTGACAGACTGACAGACTGACAGACTGACAGACTGACAGACTGACAGACTGACAGACTGACAGACTGACAGACTGACAGACTGACAGACTGACAGACTGACAGACTGACAGACTGACAGACTGACAGACTGACAGACTGACAGACTGACAGACTGACAGACTGACAGACTGACAGACTGACAGACTGACAGACTGACAGACTGACAGACTGACAGACTGACAGACTGACAGACTGACAGACTGACAGACTGACAGACTGACAGACTGACAGACTGACAGACTGACAGACTGACAGACTGACAGACTGACAGACTGACAGACTGACAGACTGACAGACTGACAGACTGACAGACTGACAGACTGACAGACTGACAGACTGACAGACTGACAGACTGACAGACTGACAGACTGACAGACTGACAGACTGACAGACTGACAGACTGACAGACTGACAGACTGACAGACTGACAGACTGACAGACTGACAGACTGACAGACTGACAGACTGACAGACTGACAGACTGACAGACTGACAGACTGACAGACTGACAGACTGACAGACTGACAGACTGACAGACTGACAGACTGACAGACTGACAGACTGACAGACTGACAGACTGACAGACTGACAGACTGACAGACTGACAGACTGACAGACTGACAGACTGACAGACTGACAGACTGACAGACTGACAGACTGACAGACTGACAGACTGACAGACTGACAGACTGACAGACTGACAGACTGACAGACTGACAGACTGACAGACTGACAGACTGACAGACTGACAGACTGACAGACTGACAGACTGACAGACTGACAGACTGACAGACTGACAGACTGACAGACTGACAGACTGACAGACTGACAGACTGACAGACTGACAGACTGACAGACTGACAGACTGACAGACTGACAGACTGACAGACTGACAGACTGACAGACTGACAGACTGACAGACTGACAGACTGACAGACTGACAGACTGACAGACTGACAGACTGACAGACTGACAGACTGACAGACTGACAGACTGACAGACTGACAGACTGACAGACTGACAGACTGACAGACTGACAGACTGACAGACTGACAGACTGACAGACTGACAGACTGACAGACTGACAGACTGACAGACTGACAGACTGACAGACTGACAGACTGACAGACTGACAGACTGACAGACTGACAGACTGACAGACTGACAGACTGACAGACTGACAGACTGACAGACTGACAGACTGACAGACTGACAGACTGACAGACTGACAGACTGACAGACTGACAGACTGACAGACTGACAGACTGACAGACTGACAGACTGACAGACTGACAGACTGACAGACTGACAGACTGACAGACTGACAGACTGACAGACTGACAGACTGACAGACTGACAGACTGACAGACTGACAGACTGACAGACTGACAGACTGACAGACTGACAGACTGACAGACTGACAGACTGACAGACTGACAGACTGACAGACTGACAGACTGACAGACTGACAGACTGACAGACTGACAGACTGACAGACTGACAGACTGACAGACTGACAGACTGACAGACTGACAGACTGACAGACTGACAGACTGACAGACTGACAGACTGACAGACTGACAGACTGACAGACTGACAGACTGACAGACTGACAGACTGACAGACTGACAGACTGACAGACTGACAGACTGACAGACTGACAGACTGACAGACTGACAGACTGACAGACTGACAGACTGACAGACTGACAGACTGACAGACTGACAGACTGACAGACTGACAGACTGACAGACTGACAGACTGACAGACTGACAGACTGACAGACTGACAGACTGACAGACTGACAGACTGACAGACTGACAGACTGACAGACTGACAGACTGACAGACTGACAGACTGACAGACTGACAGACTGACAGACTGACAGACTGACAGACTGACAGACTGACAGACTGACAGACTGACAGACTGACAGACTGACAGACTGACAGACTGACAGACTGACAGACTGACAGACTGACAGACTGACAGACTGACAGACTGACAGACTGACAGACTGACAGACTGACAGACTGACAGACTGACAGACTGACAGACTGACAGACTGACAGACTGACAGACTGACAGACTGACAGACTGACAGACTGACAGACTGACAGACTGACAGACTGACAGACTGACAGACTGACAGACTGACAGACTGACAGACTGACAGACTGACAGACTGACAGACTGACAGACTGACAGACTGACAGACTGACAGACTGACAGACTGACAGACTGACAGACTGACAGACTGACAGACTGACAGACTGACAGACTGACAGACTGACAGACTGACAGACTGACAGACTGACAGACTGACAGACTGACAGACTGACAGACTGACAGACTGACAGACTGACAGACTGACAGACTGACAGACTGACAGACTGACAGACTGACAGACTGACAGACTGACAGACTGACAGACTGACAGACTGACAGACTGACAGACTGACAGACTGACAGACTGACAGACTGACAGACTGACAGACTGACAGACTGACAGACTGACAGACTGACAGACTGACAGACTGACAGACTGACAGACTGACAGACTGACAGACTGACAGACTGACAGACTGACAGACTGACAGACTGACAGACTGACAGACTGACAGACTGACAGACTGACAGACTGACAGACTGACAGACTGACAGACTGACAGACTGACAGACTGACAGACTGACAGACTGACAGACTGACAGACTGACAGACTGACAGACTGACAGACTGACAGACTGACAGACTGACAGACTGACAGACTGACAGACTGACAGACTGACAGACTGACAGACTGACAGACTGACAGACTGACAGACTGACAGACTGACAGACTGACAGACTGACAGACTGACAGACTGACAGACTGACAGACTGACAGACTGACAGACTGACAGACTGACAGACTGACAGACTGACAGACTGACAGACTGACAGACTGACAGACTGACAGACTGACAGACTGACAGACTGACAGACTGACAGACTGACAGACTGACAGACTGACAGACTGACAGACTGACAGACTGACAGACTGACAGACTGACAGACTGACAGACTGACAGACTGACAGACTGACAGACTGACAGACTGACAGACTGACAGACTGACAGACTGACAGACTGACAGACTGACAGACTGACAGACTGACAGACTGACAGACTGACAGACTGACAGACTGACAGACTGACAGACTGACAGACTGACAGACTGACAGACTGACAGACTGACAGACTGACAGACTGACAGACTGACAGACTGACAGACTGACAGACTGACAGACTGACAGACTGACAGACTGACAGACTGACAGACTGACAGACTGACAGACTGACAGACTGACAGACTGACAGACTGACAGACTGACAGACTGACAGACTGACAGACTGACAGACTGACAGACTGACAGACTGACAGACTGACAGACTGACAGACTGACAGACTGACAGACTGACAGACTGACAGACTGACAGACTGACAGACTGACAGACTGACAGACTGACAGACTGACAGACTGACAGACTGACAGACTGACAGACTGACAGACTGACAGACTGACAGACTGACAGACTGACAGACTGACAGACTGACAGACTGACAGACTGACAGACTGACAGACTGACAGACTGACAGACTGACAGACTGACAGACTGACAGACTGACAGACTGACAGACTGACAGACTGACAGACTGACAGACTGACAGACTGACAGACTGACAGACTGACAGACTGACAGACTGACAGACTGACAGACTGACAGACTGACAGACTGACAGACTGACAGACTGACAGACTGACAGACTGACAGACTGACAGACTGACAGACTGACAGACTGACAGACTGACAGACTGACAGACTGACAGACTGACAGACTGACAGACTGACAGACTGACAGACTGACAGACTGACAGACTGACAGACTGACAGACTGACAGACTGACAGACTGACAGACTGACAGACTGACAGACTGACAGACTGACAGACTGACAGACTGACAGACTGACAGACTGACAGACTGACAGACTGACAGACTGACAGACTGACAGACTGACAGACTGACAGACTGACAGACTGACAGACTGACAGACTGACAGACTGACAGACTGACAGACTGACAGACTGACAGACTGACAGACTGACAGACTGACAGACTGACAGACTGACAGACTGACAGACTGACAGACTGACAGACTGACAGACTGACAGACTGACAGACTGACAGACTGACAGACTGACAGACTGACAGACTGACAGACTGACAGACTGACAGACTGACAGACTGACAGACTGACAGACTGACAGACTGACAGACTGACAGACTGACAGACTGACAGACTGACAGACTGACAGACTGACAGACTGACAGACTGACAGACTGACAGACTGACAGACTGACAGACTGACAGACTGACAGACTGACAGACTGACAGACTGACAGACTGACAGACTGACAGACTGACAGACTGACAGACTGACAGACTGACAGACTGACAGACTGACAGACTGACAGACTGACAGACTGACAGACTGACAGACTGACAGACTGACAGACTGACAGACTGACAGACTGACAGACTGACAGACTGACAGACTGACAGACTGACAGACTGACAGACTGACAGACTGACAGACTGACAGACTGACAGACTGACAGACTGACAGACTGACAGACTGACAGACTGACAGACTGACAGACTGACAGACTGACAGACTGACAGACTGACAGACTGACAGACTGACAGACTGACAGACTGACAGACTGACAGACTGACAGACTGACAGACTGACAGACTGACAGACTGACAGACTGACAGACTGACAGACTGACAGACTGACAGACTGACAGACTGACAGACTGACAGACTGACAGACTGACAGACTGACAGACTGACAGACTGACAGACTGACAGACTGACAGACTGACAGACTGACAGACTGACTGAGCAGACTGACAGACTGACAGACTGACAGACTGACAGACTGACAGACTGACAGACTGACAGACTGACAGACTGACAGACTGACAGACTGACAGACTGACAGACTGACAGACTGACAGACTGACAGACTGACAGACTGACAGACTGACAGACTGACAGACTGACAGACTGACAGACTGACAGACTGACAGACTGACAGACTGACAGACTGACAGACTGACAGACTGACAGACTGACAGACTGACAGACTGACAGACTGACAGACTGACAGACTGACAGACTGACAGACTGACAGACTGACAGACTGACAGACTGACAGACTGACAGACTGACAGACTGACAGACTGACAGACTGACAGACTGACAGACTGACAGACTGACAGACTGACAGACTGACAGACTGACAGACTGACAGACTGACAGACTGACAGACTGACAGACTGACAGACTGACAGACTGACAGACTGACAGACTGACAGACTGACAGACTGACAGACTGACAGACTGACAGACTGACAGACTGACAGACTGACAGACTGACAGACTGACAGACTGACAGACTGACAGACTGACAGACTGACAGACTGACAGACTGACAGACTGACAGACTGACAGACTGACAGACTGACAGACTGACAGACTGACAGACTGACAGACTGACAGACTGACAGACTGACAGACTGACAGACTGACAGACTGACAGACTGACAGACTGACAGACTGACAGACTGACAGACTGACAGACTGACAGACTGACAGACTGACAGACTGACAGACTGACAGACTGACAGACTGACAGACTGACAGACTGACAGACTGACAGACTGACAGACTGACAGACTGACAGACTGACAGACTGACAGACTGACAGACTGACAGACTGACAGACTGACAGACTGACAGACTGACAGACTGACAGACTGACAGACTGACAGACTGACAGACTGACAGACTGACAGACTGACAGACTGACAGACTGACAGACTGACAGACTGACAGACTGACAGACTGACAGACTGACAGACTGACAGACTGACAGACTGACAGACTGACAGACTGACAGACTGACAGACTGACAGACTGACAGACTGACAGACTGACAGACTGACAGACTGACAGACTGACAGACTGACAGACAGACAGACTGACAGACTGACAGACTGACAGACTGACAGACTGACAGACTGACAGACTGACAGACTGACAGACTGACAGACTGACAGACTGACAGACTGACAGACTGACAGACTGACAGACTGACAGACTGACAGACTGACAGACTGACAGACTGACAGACTGACAGACTGACAGACTGACAGACTGACAGACTGACAGACTGACAGACTGACAGACTGACAGACTGACAGACTGACAGACTGACAGACTGACAGACTGACAGACTGACAGACTGACAGACTGACAGACTGACAGACTGACAGACTGACAGACTGACAGACTGACAGACTGACAGACTGACAGACTGACAGACTGACAGACTGACAGACTGACAGACTGACAGACTGACAGACTGACAGACTGACAGACTGACAGACTGACAGACTGACAGACTGACAGACTGACAGACTGACAGACTGACAGACTGACAGACTGACAGACTGACAGACTGACAGACTGACAGACTGACAGACTGACAGACTGACAGACTGACAGACTGACAGACTGACAGACTGACAGACTGACAGACTGACAGACTGACAGACTGACAGACTGACAGACTGACAGACTGACAGACTGACAGACTGACAGACTGACAGACTGACAGACTGACAGACTGACAGACTGACAGACTGACAGACTGACAGACTGACAGACTGACAGACTGACAGACTGACAGACTGACAGACTGACAGACTGACAGACTGACAGACTGACAGACTGACAGACTGACAGACTGACAGACTGACAGACTGACAGACTGACAGACTGACAGACTGACAGACTGACAGACTGACAGACTGACAGACTGACAGACTGACAGACTGACAGACTGACAGACTGACAGACTGACAGACTGACAGACTGACAGACTGACAGACTGACAGACTGACAGACTGACAGACTGACAGACTGACAGACTGACAGACTGACAGACTGACAGACTGACAGACTGACAGACGCACTGACAGACTGACAGACTGACAGACTGACAGACTGACAGACTGACAGACTGACAGACTGACAGACTGACAGACTGACAGACTGACAGACTGACAGACTGACAGACTGACAGACTGACAGACTGACAGACTGACAGACTGACAGACTGACAGACTGACAGACTGACAGACTGACAGACTGACAGACTGACAGACTGACAGACTGACAGACTGACAGACTGACAGACTGACAGACTGACAGACTGACAGACTGACAGACTGACAGACTGACAGACTGACAGACTGACAGACTGACAGACTGACAGACTGACAGACTGACAGACTGACAGACTGACAGACTGACAGACTGACAGACTGACAGACTGACAGACTGACAGACTGACAGACTGACAGACTGACAGACTGACAGACTGACAGACTGACAGACTGACAGACTGACAGACTGACAGACTGACAGACTGACAGACTGACAGACTGACAGACTGACAGACTGACAGACTGACAGACTGACAGACTGACAGACTGACAGACTGACAGACTGACAGACTGACAGACTGACAGACTGACAGACTGACAGACTGACAGACTGACAGACTGACAGACTGACAGACTGACAGACTGACAGACTGACAGACTGACAGACTGACAGACTGACAGACTGACAGACTGACAGACTGACAGACTGACAGACTGACAGACTGACAGACTGACAGACTGACAGACTGACAGACTGACAGACTGACAGACTGACAGACTGACAGACTGACAGACTGACAGACTGACAGACTGACAGACTGACAGACTGACAGACTGACAGACTGACAGACTGACAGACTGACAGACTGACAGACTGACAGACTGACAGACTGACAGACTGACAGACTGACAGACTGACAGACTGACAGACTGACAGACTGACAGACTGACAGACTGACAGACTGACAGACTGACAGACTGACAGACTGACAGACTGACAGACTGACAGACTGACAGACTGACAGACTGACAGACTGACAGACTGACAGACTGACAGACTGACAGACTGACAGACTGACAGACTGACAGACTGACAGACTGACAGACTGACAGACTGACAGACTGACAGACTGACAGACTGACAGACTGACAGACTGACAGACTGACAGACTGACAGACTGACAGACTGACAGACTGACAGACTGACAGACTGACAGACTGACAGACTGACAGACTGACAGACTGACAGACTGACAGACTGACAGACTGACAGACTGACAGACTGACAGACTGACAGACTGACAGACTGACAGACTGACAGACTGACAGACTGACAGACTGACAGACTGACAGACTGACAGACTGACAGACTGACAGACTGACAGACTGACAGACTGACAGACTGACAGACTGACAGACTGACAGACTGACAGACTGACAGACTGACAGACTGACAGACTGACAGACTGACAGACTGACAGACTGACAGACTGACAGACTGACAGACTGACAGACTGACAGACTGACAGACTGACAGACTGACAGACTGACAGACTGACAGACTGACAGACTGACAGACTGACAGACTGACAGACTGACAGACTGACAGACTGACAGACTGACAGACTGACAGACTGACAGACTGACAGACTGACAGACTGACAGACTGACAGACTGACAGACTGACAGACTGACAGACTGACAGACTGACAGACTGACAGACTGACAGACTGACAGACTGACAGACTGACAGACTGACAGACTGACAGACTGACAGACTGACAGACTGACAGACTGACAGACTGACAGACTGACAGACTGACAGACTGACAGACTGACAGACTGACAGACTGACAGACTGACAGACTGACAGACTGACAGACTGACAGACTGACAGACTGACAGACTGACAGACTGACAGACTGACAGACTGACAGACTGACAGACTGACAGACTGACAGACTGACAGACTGACAGACTGACAGACTGACAGACTGACAGACTGACAGACTGACAGACTGACAGACTGACAGACTGACAGACTGACAGACTGACAGACTGACAGACTGACAGACTGACAGACTGACAGACTGACAGACTGACAGACTGACAGACTGACAGACTGACAGACTGACAGACTGACAGACTGACAGACTGACAGACTGACAGACTGACAGACTGACAGACTGACAGACTGACAGACTGACAGACTGACAGACTGACAGACTGACAGACTGACAGACTGACAGACTGACAGACTGACAGACTGACAGACTGACAGACTGACAGACTGACAGACTGACAGACTGACAGACTGACAGACTGACAGACTGACAGACTGACAGACTGACAGACTGACAGACTGACAGACTGACAGACTGACAGACTGACAGACTGACAGACTGACAGACTGACAGACTGACAGACTGACAGACTGACAGACTGACAGACTGACAGACTGACAGACTGACAGACTGACAGACTGACAGACTGACAGACTGACAGACTGACAGACTGACAGACTGACAGACTGACAGACTGACAGACTGACAGACTGACAGACTGACAGACTGACAGACTGACAGACTGACAGACTGACAGACTGACAGACTGACAGACTGACAGACTGACAGACTGACAGACTGACAGACTGACAGACTGACAGACTGACAGACTGACAGACTGACAGACTGACACGAGCAGACTGACAGACTGACAGACTGACAGACTGACAGACTGACAGACTGACAGACTGACAGACTGACAGACTGACAGACTGACAGACTGACAGACTGACAGACTGACAGACTGACAGACTGACAGACTGACAGACTGACAGACTGACAGACTGACAGACTGACAGACTGACAGACTGACAGACTGACAGACTGACAGACTGACAGACTGACAGACTGACAGACTGACAGACTGACAGACTGACAGACTGACAGACTGACAGACTGACAGACTGACAGACTGACAGACTGACAGACTGACAGACTGACAGACTGACAGACTGACAGACTGACAGACTGACAGACTGACAGACTGACAGACTGACAGACTGACAGACTGACAGACTGACAGACTGACAGACTGACAGACTGACAGACTGACAGACTGACAGACTGACAGACTGACAGACTGACAGACTGACAGACTGACAGACTGACAGACTGACAGACTGACAGACTGACAGTGACAGACTGACAGACTGACAGACTGACAGACTGACAGACTGACAGACTGACAGACTGACAGACTGACAGACTGACAGACTGACAGACTGACAGACTGACAGACTGACAGACTGACAGACTGACAGACTGACAGACTGACAGACTGACAGACTGACAGACTGACAGACTGACAGACTGACAGACTGACAGACTGACAGACTGACAGACTGACAGACTGACAGACTGACAGACTGACAGACTGACAGACTGACAGACTGACAGACTGACAGACTGACAGACTGACAGACTGACAGACTGACAGACTGACAGACTGACAGACTGACAGACTGACAGACTGACAGACTGACAGACTGACAGACTGACAGACTGACAGACTGACAGACTGACAGACTGACAGACTGACAGACTGACAGACTGACAGACTGACAGACTGACAGACTGACAGACTGACAGACTGACAGACTGACAGACTGACAGACTGACAGACTGACAGACTGACAGACTGACAGACTGACAGACTGACAGACTGACAGACTGACAGACTGACAGACTGACAGACTGACAGACTGACAGACTGACAGACTGACAGACTGACAGACTGACAGACTGACAGACTGACAGACTGACAGACTGACAGACTGACAGACTGACAGACTGACAGACTGACAGACTGACAGACTGACAGACTGACAGACTGACAGACTGACAGACTGACAGACTGACAGACTGACAGACTGACAGACTGACAGACTGACAGACTGACAGACTGACAGACTGACAGACTGACAGACTGACAGACTGACAGACTGACAGACTGACAGACTGACAGACTGACAGACTGACAGACTGACAGACTGACAGACTGACAGACTGACAGACTGACAGACTGACAGACTGACAGACTGACAGACTGACAGACTGACAGACTGACAGACTGACAGACTGACAGACTGACAGACTGACAGACTGACAGACTGACAGACTGACAGACTGACAGACTGACAGACTGACAGACTGACAGACTGACAGACTGACAGACTGACAGACTGACAGACTGACAGACTGACAGACTGACAGACTTACAGGCTGACAGACTGACAGACTGACAGACTGACAGACTGACAGACTGACAGACTGACAGACTGACAGACTGACAGACTGACAGACTGACAGACTGACAGACTGACAGACTGACAGACTGACAGACTGACAGACTGACAGACTGACAGACTGACAGACTGACAGACTGACAGACTGACAGACTGACAGGCTGACAGACTGACAGACTGACAGACCGAAAGACTAACAGACTGACAGACTGACAGACTGACAGACTGACAGACTGACAGACTGACAGACCGACAGACTGACAGACTGACAGACTGACAGACTGACAGACTGACAGACTGACAGACTGACAGACTGACAGACTGACAGACTGACAGACTGACAGACTGACAGACTGACAGACTGACAGACTGACAGACTGACAGACTGACAGACTGACAGACTGACAGACTGACAGACTGACAGACTGACAGACTGACAGACTGACAGACTGACAGACTGACAGACTGACAGACTGACAGACTGACAGACTGACAGACTGACAGACTGACAGACTGACAGACTGACAGACTGACAGACTGACAGACTGACAGACTGACTGACAGACTGACAGACTGACAGACTGACAGACTGACAGACTGACAGACTGACAGACTGACAGACTGACAGACTGACAGACTGACAGACTGACAGACTGACAGACTGACAGACTGACAGACTGACAGACTGACAGACTGACAGACTGACAGACTGACAGACTGACAGACTGACAGACTGACAGACTGACAGACTGACAGACTGACAGACTGACAGACTGACAGACTGACAGACTGACAGACTGACAGACTGACAGACTGACAGACTGACAGACTGACAGACTGACAGACTGACAGACTGACAGACTGACAGACTGACAGACTGACAGACTGACAGACTGACAGACTGACAGACAGACTGACAGACTGACAGACTGACAGACTGACAGACTGACAGACTGACAGACTGACAGACTGACAGACTGACAGACTGACAGACTGACAGACTGACAGACTGACAGACTGACAGACTGACAGACTGACAGACTGACAGACTGACAGACTGACAGACTGACAGACTGACAGACTGACAGACTGACAGACTGACAGACTGACAGACTGACAGACTGACAGACTGACAGACTGACAGACTGACAGACTGACAGACTGACAGACTGACAGACTGACAGACTGACAGACTGACAGACTGACAGACTGACAGACTGACAGACTGACAGACTGACAGACTGACAGACTGACAGACTGACAGACTGACAGACTGACAGACTGACAGACTGACAGACTGACAGACTGACAGACTGACAGACTGACAGACTGACAGACTGACAGACTGACAGACTGACAGACTGACAGACTGACAGACTGACAGACTGACAGACTGACAGACTGACAGACTGACAGACTGACAGACTGACAGGCTGACAGACTGACAGACTGACAGACTGACAGACTGACAGACTGACAGACTGACAGACAGACTGACAGACTGACAGACTGACAGACTGACAGACTGACAGACTGACAGACTGACAGACTGACAGACTGACAGACTGACAGACTGACAGACTGACAGACTGACAGACTGACAGACTGACAGACTGACAGACTGACAGACTGACAGACTGACAGACTGACAGACTGACAGACTGACAGACTGACAGACTGACAGACTGACAGACTGACAGACTGACAGACTGACAGACTGACAGACTGACAGACTGACAGACTGACAGACTGACAGACTGACAGACTGACAGACTGACAGACTGACAGACTGACAGACTGACAGACTGACAGACTGACAGACTGACAGACTGACAGACTGACAGACTGACAGACTGACAGACTGACAGACTGACAGACTGACAGACTGACAGACTGACAGACTGACAGACTGACAGACTGACAGACTGACAGACTGACAGACTGACAGACTGACAGACTGACAGACTGACAGACTGACAGACTGACAGACTGACAGACTGACAGACTGACAGACTGACAGACTGACAGACTGACAGACTGACAGACTGACAGACTGACAGACTGACAGACTGACAGACTGACAGACTGACAGACTGACAGACTGACAGACTGACAGACTGACAGACTGACAGACTGACAGACTGACAGACTGACAGACTGACAGACTGACAGACTGACAGACTGACAGACTGACAGACTGACAGACTGACAGACTGACAGACTGACAGACTGACAGACTGACAGACTGACAGACTGACAGACTGACAGACTGACAGACTGACAGACTGACAGACTGACAGACTGACAGACTGACAGACTGACAGACTGACAGACTGACAGACTGACAGACTGACAGACTGACAGACTGACAGACTGACAGACTGACAGACTGACAGACTGACAGACTGACAGACTGACAGACTGACAGACTGACAGACTGACAGACTGACAGACTGACATACTGACAGACTGACAGACTGAGAGACTGACAGACTGACAGACTGACAGACTGACAGACTGACCGACTGACAGACTGACAGACTGACAGACTGACAGACTGACAGACTGACAGACTGACAGACTGACAGACTGACAGACTGACAGACTGACAGACTGACAGACTGACAGACTGACAGACTGACAGACTGACAGACTGACAGACTGACAGACTGACAGACTGACAGACTGACAGACTGACAGACTGACAGACTGACAGACTGACAGACTGACAGACTGACAGACTGACAGACTGACAGACTGACAGACTGACAGACTGACAGACTGACAGACTGACAGACTGACAGACTGACAGACTGACAGACTGACAGACTGACAGACTGACAGACTGACAGACTGACAGACTGACAGACTGACAGACTGACAGACTGACAGACTGACAGACTGACAGACTGACAGACTGACAGACTGACAGACTGACAGACTGACAGACTGACAGACTGACAGACTGACAGACTGACAGACTGACAGACTGACAGACTGACAGACTGACAGACTGACAGACTGACAGACTGACAGACTGACAGACTGACAGACTGACAGACTGACAGACTGACAGACTGACAGACTGACAGACTGACAGACTGACAGACTGACAGACTGACAGACTGACAGACTGACAGACTGACAGACTGACAGACTGACAGACTGACAGACTGACAGACTGACAGACTGACAGACTGACAGACTGACAGACTGACAGACTGACAGACTGACAGACTGACAGACTGACAGACTGACAGACTGACAGACTGACAGACTGACAGACTGACAGACTGACAGACTGACAGACTGACAGACTGACAGACTGACAGACTGACAGACTGACAGACTGACAGACTGACAGACTGACAGACTGACAGACTGACAGACTGACAGACTGACAGACTGACAGACTGACAGACTGACAGACTGACAGACTGACAGACTGACAGACTGACAGACTGACAGACTGACAGACTGACAGACTGACAGACTGACAGACTGACAGACTGACAGACTGACAGACTGACAGACTGACAGACTGACAGACTGACAGACTGACAGACTGACAGACTGACAGACTGACAGACTGACAGACTGACAGACTGACAGACTGACAGACTGACAGACTGACAGACTGACAGACTGACAGACTGACAGACTGACAGACTGACAGACTGACAGACTGACAGACTGACAGACTGACAGACTGACAGACTGACAGACTGACAGACTGACATGACAGACTGACAGACTGACAGACTGACAGACTGACAGACTGACAGACTGACAGACTGACAGACTGACAGACTGACAGACTGACAGACTGACAGACTGACAGACTGACAGACTGACAGACTGACAGACTGACAGACTGACAGACTGACAGACTGACAGACTGACAGACTGACAGACTGACAGACTGACAGACTGACAGACTGACAGACTGACAGACTGACAGACTGACAGACTGACAGACTGACAGACTGACAGACTGACAGACTGACAGACTGACAGACTGACAGACTGACAGACTGACAGACTGACAGACTGACAGACTGACAGACTGACAGACTGACAGACTGACAGACTGACAGACTGACAGACTGACAGACTGACAGACTGACAGACTGACAGACTGACAGACTGACAGACTGACAGACTGACAGACTGACAGACTGACAGACTGACAGACTGACAGACTGACAGACTGACAGACTGACAGACTGACAGACTGACAGACTGACAGA